>BGPR01005122.1:0-30836 GCA_013235015.1 Araneus ventricosus
TCATTACTTCGTTCAGTTACGTATTGCTCGTGATGTGGTGAAAAGAGTTACCCCCAACTCTCTGCGTAATTTGCCATAGCTAACCGCAGAAGCTGAGGGTGACAGAAGGAGGCACTGTCGGCCTTCGAGGGGTGAGCTTGACACTGTGGTTTTACGAGAATCCAGAAAGATTGGCCATCAAGCCTAATTTAGATACACACCATCAGGCGACAACGATTTCTGTTCTAATAAGTTAGTTTTCCACACACACACACACACACACACACACATTTCAACATTAATTTACTGAGAATAGTCGGTTGACCCTAAAAAACTTAATTTGGAACTTCAAATTTCTTGCATCCGCCGTTCTAATTTTGTTATCAATTTGAAATTTGTTGAAGTATTAAATATATAGTTTCTCCATGATTTAAAACAAAAGTGGTTAAAATTGAACTGTTGGTTGAATTTTAATTAATTTTTTCTGAAGTGTTAAAAAATTTTCGTTTCAAAATTCCCTTCACGATACTTCGTAATCAATGTCGCCTGTCGTATTTTCCCAACATCCATTTCGTCGAAACCTCGTGACGTCATAACCCCTTTGCTTCGCGTCGACAGATCATTCTTTAATTAGTTTGTTTTCATACTGTTTGATAGTCGAACATATGGATGATATCTTTAGTTAGAGAAGACTAGAAAAAATGAAATATGACTTCAAGGATGTATTTACATAATGTGGCTTCAAAGTTTATGGTACTCTGCACTGTTTTCTACAGTTCAAATGTCATTAACGCGAAGAAAAATAAGCATGAAAATGAATAATTTGTATCTTTTGTTTTGATTTTGTTTTCAAAACTTTTTCGTGTCATTGTGGGCGATTTTTTTTTTTCATTTTGTTGAAGTCCTGATTCCACGCGCAACGCCGTGCGCGTACTGGTAATTAAAATTATAAAAAATAGATGCACTTGTATTACAATTTCATGCTTCCTTACTTAATTATTTTTCTATGAGTTATTAAAAATTTACTGGAACCATTGTGTAAAATTATCAATTTAAGAAAGTTCTAGAAGTTTTCATGTGATGTTGAAATTTAAGAGCGTACCTTAGTTTGTTTGAATATTTATTCTTCCTATTTTTGTCTTTTTGGCTTTCAAGCTTGATATCAGCATTTCTTTTTACTTGCATTTTGAAATAAACGAAATTATTTTCTAAATCTGACTTTTTATTCGTGATAATATTTTGATTCATAAACTCAAAATAATATGTATAATATTATTATGCAATTATTATGTAATTAAAATAATATGTTTAATATACAGATTTGTATAATATTTTGTTCCAAATTCGTCGAAGGGTTGACCGTCTATCGATGTATTTAAACGAGATAACTATAAAACGCACGACTTGGAATGAAATTTAGTGTTTTGTATTGTGAGAAAACATGAATATTTGTTGCTAATTTTGGACCCGATCGGTCAAAAGGAAGGCGTCCAATATTCGTATTCGATTTTGAATCACACTTACTGACTCTGAACTATTTTTAAATTAATATGAGAACATCAATTGACACAAACAATTTTAAAAATCGCCGAAATCTAATTTTCTCCATAAGTTATTAATAATTTTTTAAAGAAGGCTATAAAATTTAAATCAGAATTGTGGCACTTCAGCTACATTTATTTAGATTAGCACTCGACGGAATTCCAACACAAGGTATTTCTATAGCTTACTCTTTATTTTCAATGATAACCCGTCGTTTCTCGGAATTCAAATTTTTTCATATGACCACCTCCATTTCATTTTCTGCAAATATTGCCACTAACTTTCCCTAACAAACGTTACAAGAGTATGGTTTGAATGAAAAGTCTGTTTAAAAATAAAAACTTAAAGGTTTTCAGAAAGACCAAAATGATGCCAAAAGTATATATTTCAAAATAAAACATCAAAAAAATGAAAGAACTAGCGAATTAAAACTGATTTGATTAAAAAGATGAAGTTAAAAATCTTTGGAAGGAACAAAATCTAATGTTCCAAGACAAACAAACAGAGTCGACCCAATTGTGTTTCTAACGGAGCGAGAACACTAGGCCCGCGACACTGACAGATTTTTCAAAAGGAAAATCGATTGTATTTATTTATTTAACGAAAATACGTTTTCCTCGAATTACCCAACATCAAAATTTTATTCAAGAATTTGACTTGCATACTAGTTTAGATAAGTTTGGAATGTTAATAGATGTCTGCAGAATACGCTCACTTTTTCTTTTATGGTATATATTATACAGTCGTCAACAAAAAAATGTGACACCTCTGTAACTTTGTTATTTATTATCGGGTCTTCACAAAACTAGTGTCGATGTGAATGGCTCAAGAGGACAGGTTTATTCAGATAAAAAAAACCGGATTAACCGAGTTAAATAACATAGATAATTTTTAGCTATCTCGGATGTTTCCCATTACGCCTATAAATTTTTTCACTGAATCGACTCCCCGACATGAAATCAGCCTCCCACAAATGTTTTATAGAGTTCTGATTAAAATTTCGAGAGTTAATGGGTTTTGAAAAATGGCCTGTCCCATGTTAACTGAATTTTAGGAACTTTTGACGATATCTCTAAAAGTATTATGTATTTCTCAAAACTTTTTTCACTCACTAAAATAACACTATTTTTTTACCTAAAATCATGAAAAAAATACATGAATGAAAAAATTAATAATTTTTAAAAAATTTTTAAACGTGAATGTGAAAAAAGAGTGAATTGTAACATAGTAAATTTTTAACATGAAAGCAAAGCTGAGACGTTATAACGTCGGTCTCCAAACGCCCAAGAGCATATCTACAATAGTTTCCGAAATATTCACAGAAAACTGCAAATTCCCACTGTTGGCAGGTAACGTCCGCTTTTTGGGGAACAGAATATTAAATTTATTAATTCATTAATTTATTTTAAATTTATCTGTCTACTTTTCATGACGCTGGTGATTCATGAAAAGTAGACCGATAAATGCAATCTTTCGTCAATCGTTTTGCTTCTTATGCACATTGTTTACATGCATTTTCATAAAAATATCATGAATATTCGGGAAGATATAATGGTTTTTGTTAAACATAGAAAATTTTTCGCATATTTTTCACTTATAATATGCAGAGTTTTACGCCGAATTTTACAAAACTTACAGAATGCTCCACAATATGTTAGAGAAACATTGTATTAAAATTTGAAGTAAATTCCATGAATATATGAGAAAATATAAACATTTGTAGTTGATGGTTAACTGCGCATGCGTGAAACATAGTGTAAATTTTCTGTTATAACGTCGAATCCAGGAATCTAAGGCATCTTTTATAATAATTCCAGTTGAATACCATTAAGATTTAGAAAGTTGTAGGCATTGCGGCCAGCATAATTTCTGTTGTTCTCTAAGAGACAAAAAATGATGAGAGTTTTTCCACAAATCAATATTTTTTACACTTGAATCTTCGAGTATTAATCGTCGAATTGCTTTAATTATGAGATCACATGGGCCCTCAGGATATTCAAATTTCTTAGAATTTAATATTTCTGTTCGAAGATTAAAGTTTAAAAAATATTGATAGAATAATAAAATAAAATATACTCGCTGATTTGTGTGGGTCCACAAACAGCCGAAACCCTACCTTCTGCTTTGTTACGGAGAATATGAAATCGGAGTGTAGACTTACGAGTCATGGGCAATTCACGTTGGTGAATGTGGCCATTAAAAAAGTCTATCCCCACGACGGGTAAAATACGAACTTCATTCAGTTAGCGAAGTGAGGTTCAAAATTACGTGGTCCGTTCGAAAGTAGCCCTCTTGTTGCTTCAAAAAGGAAAGTTGATATAACCAAAATAAATTGAACCAATTAGGGAAGCGTCGAAAGTAGTTCAGCCAGATTCATACTGTAAACGTGATATATTTTAGATTATATTTGTAAAAACCAGTCGGAATACAAAAATTCAGACTTCAAATAAAGATGAATATCGCCTTAATAAATCAAAAATTTTCTTTCAAATAAAAATATATATAGAAATCTATTTTAAAAAAATAGTGGTAAAACTTTTATAAGCATAACTACATAATACTTAGTTGAAAACGTTATGAAGGAAGAGAGCTATATTATGGCTCGGCCGCTATATTTCATGAGTAGATTAGAATTTACATTTAGTATATTTAGTTAAATAATCATTAGATTTTTAAAATTCTTTTCCAGAGTTGCAACTCTTTATAAAACTTTGTAATAAACTTCTTTTGGTTTTCAACCTGTTCTGTAAGAATTACTAACGTATACAGAAGGTGATCATAAAATAGCATGAGTTGTTTTGAATAAGGTTTTAAACAATCTGTTCCACCAAATATTACCAAATTCGGTCTCCATGCTATTCTGACAATAAAATTCTAATTTTATAAAGAAAAATCCATTTTTTGCCAATGATGCAATATGCTGCTGTACACGCAATTGGTAATGTCAATTAACCGAAAGATTTACATGATTTTAAATTTCTGCTAGAAATTTGATTTTGGCGTCGTTGTTGTAAGTGGTTCAATGAGTTTACATTACTAACAATCAGAAAAAGTGAAATTTGCATGAGCAACTGCTATTGGAGCCAAAATTATTCAAAATGTACAAGTCAACGTCATTATGAAAATTTTTGCAAAATGATCTCACCGTTCTCTATATATGTAAAAGAGGAAAGTATGTGTGTATTCGTTTTTTGGTTCAAAATTCATTTTAAACGCAATTTGTAACAATGTTTTCTCTTGTTATAAAATTAAATTTATTGTTTCATCAAGTCCTCTAGTCACATGTTTTTACCATTGTTAATGTTATGATAGGAAAATATTGCTTTCTTTGACTTCAGTGTTGATTTGGTCCATGATTTCAATGTAGATTTCTTACTTCCGCTGTTATTTTGTAGCATGTACGTTCCTTTCGTTTTTATTTCGAGCTTTTAATATGCCCTCACATAGATAGTGACATTCGTTTTATTACTACGCGATGTTTCACTTAAAATTCACAAATTTTTTAATGATCCTAATCAGCGGCGTATAGACCGGGGAGTAAGGGAAGTATAGATCCCGCAGATGCCAGTTTTAGGGACGCCATGGGAACAAAACATTACTGCATTTAGGCCAATTTTAAAAGGAAAATACGATTAGGGGGCGTAAAAATAATACCAGGTCCCGAGGGCCATTTGCGCTTGCAACAAAATGGCGACTGGGGTAAAAGAATCATATTCCCTGGGCGCCACTTGCCCACGCTGCGCCACTGACCATGTTGACAAAAAGTTAATATGTTTGAGTTACTTATTAAATTCAAACACAATAAAAAGTAAAAAAATACCATGTCCAGAGCTCCGTTTACGTAAATTAAGCCTCTTATGATGAAAGGGGGTGAGAAAAAAATCATAGTATGACCCGAGTGTCACTTACTCCCAGTATGCCACTGTCGTTCTGTAAAATCATTAAAGGTTAACCGAGTCCCGTTTCTACTGAAAGGAGAGGACCGATGGAGAAAAAGAAGGAATGGTGCTTACGGTTAGCACACGAACACCAAATGGAAAAGAATGGGAAGCCATAAAAAGCATGATATGAAGTATTTATGTTGTCTCCGTAGGAATGATGGGGATAGAATTCCAAGGATTGCCAGACTCGTTGATGTGGTTCAAAGTGCAGAAACTAAAAAGAAGTGATTAGTTAATCTGCTGGAGGAGGACTCAGGGACCCAGGAGAGGTCAAAAGAAAATAAACGAAAGACGTTACAGTTAAAAATTGTTTAATTATGTTTAAAGTGTTATAAGTACTTAGTCTTGAAAATATTTCTACTTCGAATAATTGCGGTATATAAGCTTGTACGTATATAAATGAGAAAGGGACTCACTGACTCATCCCCTAATCTTCCAAACCACTACGGCTAGAAACTTGAAATTTGGCAGGAAATTGCTTCTTGGGTAGTAGGGGCTCACTAACAAAAGAATTTCCAAAATGTTTATTACAATTTAAATTAACTCTCTGAGCCAGGCTGGTGTAAAAATTCTACTGCCTTAAAACCCAGAGTAATTTTACAATTGTGGAAGCATAGTGGACTGTCCCGCTGCGGCGCTACCAGTCGCCAACAAAGAAAAGATGGCCAGTGATTGTCATTTGCGGTTTCAAGCTCATATCGCGTTGTATATAGGAATACATTTATTGTAACGAGTGGGATGGATTTTCGGAATTTCTTTTTTTAAAAATCTATTTGCTCATTTATTAAGTATGAAACATTTTAATGATAAAAAAGGTGATATTGTAAATTTATTATGACTGTTAAATTTTCCTCCATATTTTTTAAAATAATTCTTGCGTAATGAATAAAAATTCATCCAAATATAAACACTTTTTTAAATAATAACACAAAACCAAAAATTTGACATAGAATGCCAATCAGTAATTTTTTCCAAGTAGGCGATAATGTTTTTTGCATTAAGAAGCTCATCTAGCAATTAGTAGGAAAATAGCGACTGAAGCAACAGGAATGATTTTTTTGAATTTTTAACACAAATGTATTTGCTCATTTCTTAAGCATAAAACCTTTAATCATAAAGAATGATAAAGATAAAGGTGATATTTTAAATTCATTACAAATGATTGATTTCCATCCATAACTTTTTGTATACTTCTTTCGTAATGCAGAAAAAGTCATCAAAATATGATTACTTTCTAAATGTATGGCACAAAATGACTGACTAAAATGTTGACATAAAATACAGATCTATACTTTTTACTGGTCATCAATAATGTAGTTTGCAATACAGTTAAGAGAGCCGTTTTGTTTACGAAGATTTTCTTAGTTTATATAAGAATAACAATTTCAATTTCAGTCTATGATGGACTTTCTTCTTAACAGAAAAAAAACTATCTTATAATATTCGCATTTAAATGCATCAGTTTAACCAGCCTTTCCCTTTTCTTCAACAAAATAATTTTGTTCTTTAAAGCATTTTTTTATTGAAATGCAAATAATTAAATTATATCTTTAAGCTAAAGTGTCTTCAGCTTTTTTACTACAAAGTGTGCTGTAGTACATAAATGGGAAATAGAATCGTTAGTTCTTCAGCCATTTTTTTACAAATCTGGAATTTTAAACACATTACAATTAAAGTACATAATAAAACAAACAAAAACCCATACTAGTTTTATTCTCAAAATTTATTACTATCTATGTCTAAAATATTCTCCATTTTATTTATATCAAGCAAAAAAATCTTGCTGAGCGCAAGAGTTACTCTTGTGTAGAAATAGCAGTATATCAAATTACCAGTTGAGAAGCCATATTAAGTGTTTTTAAATTAATTTTATAATTAGTATTTACCAAATTCAATATAACACTTTCAGCACGAAATTGGACAAGCACAACATCAGGTATTTTTTTTATAAAGCAGATGTATATCAAGCGGTTTCTAATTTTTCAATTTTTGATACAGAAGTTGTTTTTTTAATTAAAAATAAATGCATATCAAATTTAACTTTATTTCAATATTTTATTCAGCAATCTTGTTTGCAGTTTTCAACTTGTGTTTTTCAGTAGTTAATTTTAACTCTAATTAATGGTCACCATATTTCTCTAAAATGTACAAATCATGAAAAGTTGATACAAACAGAATTTGAGAGAAATTCGAAAGATTTAAGGTATGTAAATAATTTTCTTTGATTTTCTAAATAATTTTCTTTGTATGCAAGCAGACAAATAAAAGAAATCAGCTAGTAGTTAAATTTACTTTTTTAAAAAATCTGAGATCTGAAAGATTTCTTTTCGAAAAATAAGTCAATAAAAGTGTTAACTGAAAAAGGGGGGGGGGGAAGGGAAGATAAGAAATTTGCAGTTTTAATATCTTTTGCATAAAATAAGTAAAAAATTTCCTTATAGATATATAATGAAATGTACAGAAAAAAATATTAGGTTTATTTTTTTCTTCTTCTGATTTAAATGCAGAGTATTGTATCTTATACTCTTAAGTTTCACCCTCTTTTTCTTCAGTCCCACGAGCAGTCTCGGGCGGGCAAATTACCTTTAATTTTAACTATTTCCCGCAATAACTTCGAAGAGCTTATAATTGCACAGAAACCGTTTTAACATCCTCTTAAAGATAAGAAAATTAGCTTTTCAATGACATCATTTTCATTTCCATTCGACATTTTGTTCAACTTAAATAATTTATCAAAGTATTTTCAAACATGACTTGTAACAATGTTCTTTTGTTGTTAATTAAATTCAAACCAATCTCATTATTTTAGCAAAACTTTTATTTACGCGTTTTTGTGATTATTATGATTGTGGCGATTTAAATTGTTTTCTTGGAAAATTAACTCCAAACCAAAATTTCCACCTTAGCATTCATTGCATTGCTGAAATATTTTAATCGCATCTCCTTTAAAGTAATATATTTTTTAAAACGTGGCAACAGATATTTGATATTTTAGCTTATATATTTCAGTATGTTTGCAAGGCAATCCATCTCTCTAAACAATGTTCCTTCGACTTCACAAATTTTTAAATAGTCCTATTTGAGTGTGTAGGTGTTTTCCTGATCAGTCACAAGAACACTATAATGAAGAGAATCGTTATCCGGAGAATGGCTATAAAAACCAAGATTTGAAAGATCTTCTGTTGTCACCGTAGCAATCAATGATGGGAAACAAATGCTAACCAAGGACGGCTAGATTCGTGGATAGGTGGCTGAAACTGCGGAGGAAAAAGATAACAGGAGTTTCGCTGTCGGCCAAGGATGTCAGACAACACGGTAGTGGACGAACGAAGATTGAAGAAAGACAGACATTGCTTCGAAAAACTATTTAATTAAGTTTAAAGTGTTATAAGTACTTAGACGTGAAAATATTTTTATCCCGAGCAACGCCGGGTATATCAGCTAGTGCGTTATAAGCCCAACAGTTGCCCTTGCTTGGTAAACTTGCATGAGTGTCTATGAGACGTAACCGTTAAGGTGTTTATTTTCTTAATACTTACTTCGATTCTCATCAAAACGTTTCATTTAACTTTTGAGTATTCGACATTTATTTTCATACGAAAATAATATTATTTTGAAAGATAAAAACAATATGTTTTGTTTAACACGTTCACGCCGGTGCTGCAATTCACGAATCTCTGCCATGAGCGTCTACTCAAAGAGAGTTTTGCTTTATCGGGCGGCGCCGAACTAAAGTGAAAAATGAAATTTTACTGCAATGATAACCATTGTTGCATTGCATGATTGTTTATAATATTGAGTTGAAATAATATAAATCCTACTTTTTCAATTAATATACGTTAAATTTCCATAATTTTAATTTACAACCATGTGGGCATTTTTTCTAGATTACTAAACGAACTAAATGGTGAACTTCAGCATTTTTTAAAAACGCGGGAAAGCAAGCCATATTTACAGAAAAAATCATTCTAATTTAAAATATGCAAGTGAAATTTTGCATAAAAATTTATTTATTTAAAATTTATTTTATTTTAAAATTTATTAATATTGAGGGCATAAGATGCACCAAAACAGCAGCAATGATGATGCGATCCGAAACGCATTCTCATTGGCCGAGTCGAATTTGACGTCACATGTGCCTTCCTTCCGCATACTTCTGTTTTGCTACTTTTGTACCATGTTTTGATTGAAGACATTTGAGGAGCAAACATTCAAACCATGCTTTCTCCTTCGGATACAATTTTTCAGGAAACAGGAAACAAGCTCTGCAGGCAACACTTTTTGATTGAAACCTCAATTTTCTAAGTAGGTTTATAATGGGATAAAACTTGTTTCAGTTGAAAATAATAGTATAGAGTTGTACTATGTAATGTTGAGTTCAAAGAAAAATCACTAACTCATTTTTTCTTTTTTTGGAGAAAACACGGTTTGAATGTTTGCTCCTCATTTGTACCAGCTAACATTTTAGAAGTTAAGATTTTGGCTTTTCTACTATTCAACGTTTAATTTCATAATGTTTTGGTTTTGTACCGGGTAAATCGGATAGTTTGTCATGGATTGATTCTGCCAAGAAATGATGGCAAAGAAACTGGACACAAAACGCCGGCTCTTAAATTATCTCATTAGAAAAGTTGTTCGTAACTTCCCTTGAATGCATTCAATAACCGTAACAAAGAATAGAGTTCGCCTTAGAAAAAAGGGTGGGTTTTCAAAGCTACCCTTTAGGGAACGATAAAGAGGTCTTTCCCACATTCCGTGGAGACGCCGTGATTTCTTTCGCACAAGAAAGAATAAAAAGCTAAGAACCTGATTTTACATAGTCTGTGAAATTTCGTATACCTACCAAAAAGAGTCCACCAAATAAAAAAAACAGGAATATACTTATCTCAGTTCTGCTCAAAATAACTTCAGGTATTGCGTTTATTTAAATACACGTGTGCCTTTGAAAAACTAATTTTATTTTATATAGTTTTATTTTACGCTGTTATGAAGAGTATAATTTATTTTCTTCGTACAAGTATTAATTTTAAGATATTAATTAATAGTAATTAATATAAAAAATCCGGAAAAAATAACTTTTATAAAGAAATATATATAAATTTATAATAATATTCAAACACGGCCGAATGCGACTAATCCAGGAATTTAAAGGCTATCATATACAAATCGACAATCTCTAGGTGTGCGGTGAGATAAATTTATCTTGTAATAATTGATAATTAAATTGAATTTTCGAAGACTGAGTTCGATTCGAATATTTCATTGACTCTAAATGATTTATTTTGCATTAAAAATTTTGTGAATTATTTTCTTGCACTACAAATGACATGCAATTTTTAACAACATTAGGAACTCAATGGAACTTGTTTAGTGGCAGACATGCACACAAAGAGACGATTGGTAAAGAGGTTGCCACAGTTCGAGAAAAGCCTGCAGGGGAAGAAGGAAAATAAAAGTCACTTTATTCACAAGGTTAGAAAAAGAGACTCCCCAGAGCGAAAATTTCCCAAGGAACTAACATTATAAGATTAGCATTATAAGATTAGCAGCACCCAACAACTATGTGGCGACGATGAGCAAACTTGCATGGTCTTGTTCAGAAGTTTATTGTTCGCGTGGAAGTTAAAGATTCATGGACTTACAATCATCCTATTGTGTGATCAGACTTTGGATTCACGAGACTGTGAACATATATAGCTGTCGCATTTGAGATATACAGAATCCTCATGTGTTTGAGCACTTCAAATCACCAAATGTTATTGTTTGGTATGGATTCACAGACTCTTTCTTCTAGGCCCGTAATGATTTAACGAAAACTTTGCCAATAGCTCAGTCTCTTGTTCCATTAATAAATTCAAATATCGAACAGTGGCTCTAAATTTTATTATTCCACATGTATAACAGCGTGGGTGCGTGCTTATACTATCGAAGTGTGCCTCCACGGAGAGCATGGAACGTATGCGACCACATTTGCCACATCAGAATTTTATTCGGCTTATTTCAAACTACGTTATTTATAATATTCCTAGGATATTGAAACTGTTTAAAGATCTCGAAAAACCCACGGGGAATATTAAAGATTTCGCCAGATTTATAAGCAAACTCAAGGTAATTTTAAAACTCAAATCCGGAAAATAACTTTCACAATCAATTAACAATTCTCTTGAAATACAGGCATTTTATTCTGTTTAAGAAAATTCTGATAATTTTTCCACATTATATCTTCCCTATTAGCACAAGACGCCTAACATTATTGCTATCCTAAAAATACTGTGCGGCAATCAGAAGACGTCGTGGATATATCTCAAAATATCTTGTGATAACATGGTTAGGATTCCAATATCAGAACGCACTTTGTTTAGTTTTTCGTTCATAAGGACCAGAAGTTCGATTAATGCATGTTATATAAGATTTACATAACAAACATTGCAGTATCTAAGAAAAATGGCAAACTTTTATCGAACAAATTGGAAAGTATATCACAGATGAAATTTTATTCATTGTTTCGCAAACATTGTTTCATTTCATAGTGGAAGAAATTTATTTTTGCACCACCCTTATGTACAGGGTTAGCAAGAAATAAGTTTCCCACTTCCGAGGGCTCTAGAATGCGTTCTATTGGTCCAAATGAGATAAAATTTGAACTACTAATAATTCAAATGACGCGCTTGACATTTATTAAAGAAACAATTTTAGTAGCAAAATTCATTAATAGATGGCACTATAACAAAAATGGTATATATTTGCATGTATGGAAAAGCCTATTAGAATTATTCTTAGGATAGAAAGAAAGCGGAATCTGCACGAACATGAATTACGTCTCTGCAAATCTTGCCGACATTGCAAGAAAAAGCGCTACTGATAAAATTGTTCTACCTGAATCAGCAAAACTCCGTTGCAGCTGTAAAAGAATTCCGTCGTATGAAGCAGATACGAAGAGGTCCAATGTCTACATATGCCCTACGCAAGATTATTAAGAAATTTGAAACAACTGGGCAACATGGCATTCTTCCAGGTAGAGAATGAAAGCAAATCCCGTCTTCTAGCGTCGAAAATGTGGCCACCGCGGTCGTTGAAGCCAGCAGTCAGTTGCCGCATGGTAGTGTAAGTGTGCCAGTTGTTTCCCGCGTATTGAATATGCCGTATTCCACAGTACGAAAAATCCTAGGACGAATTTTGAATTTTTATTCCTACAAAATCAGCTCGTGCACCTATTGCAGGACGGGGGCTCAGAGGTGCGTACAACTTTTGCACTTGAGTTTCTTGCTCGAATGCTTGCTTCTTTGAATCTTCGCATTATTCCATTCTCTCTTTTTTGTTAACTCTAGAGCATTTCTTCCCAATTTCAAATATTAGAACTGAGTAAATCTATTAATTCTTCACTCTTCCTTGTTCTGAAAAGCAATTTCCGCTACTAAGGGCAAATGCTTTAAGTCTACTAATGATATTATGAATTCCGATTAAGTTTTCCATGCCAAGAAATTATTCTTTAACTGCAAAAGCATCATCAACATTCATCTGGTTGTACTACATTCCTATTTTCAAAATACCAAGTATTTATTCGATGTATTCTTCACATTCTTAAGCTGGTGTGGTACGAAAGTTTGGAAACGATGGTTCCTTCTCAGGTGTCGTCTTCAACAACTGAGAGTTCACAGGGAGGAATGCATATCATGGCATTCTTCTTGACATAAATTTAAATGTCGAATTTTTTAAAAAATATATTTTAAACAACAGAAATAGTATAAAACACTTTTCATTATTTTCATCCACTATGAACAAAAAGTGCAATCACAAGTCCATATGAGAGAATCTGCGGCAAATACATTCGGATTTGCTTTCTTCGAGATTTTGCTTTTCTTTAAGTACAAACATTGTAGATTGGAAAGCTTTAGAAGTGCAACTAAATCCTTAACATTCTTAAAAATCAAGTAAAATTTTAAAAAAATTCTTGCATGTTTTAATTTTCTTATATTCAGTCAAAATTCTGTCAACAATGTACAAAAATGTATATAAGTAAGTGGAGAATTGTATATTTAAATTGTAGTCTATGTCTTAATGTAAGCATTTACGTGATGGTCTACAGTAGTAAATTTAAATCATTTGGAAAACTTTGAAATAGCACAAACGTTCCATGACAACAAACAAATTGCGACGCATGAAATTTTGAATTTTTTTAAAGCGTTGACGTTTACTTAACGGAAATTTCCTTTGGTATCGAATATGAAAATTTTGAATAGAAAGCATATATATATACTCTCAGAAAAATAATGTGCCCAAAAATAATTTAACGTGTGATTAATATACCTGAAAAATATCTTTTTGATACATTATATTAGTCAGATTTAAACAAAAGCCCTCGTAATTTAAGTCGCAGCTTAAAAGAAGTGGACAACGGCAGATAAAAAAAAGAAGCAACATTTTTAAAGAGCAAGAAGGAATGGCTTGAGGTATCGATTATTTCCATTTCGCCTAAAAATTCACAATTTATGTCTGCTGGTCGTCCTCCCAAGCCATTTCAAGAAACATGTGCTCTCACAAAAAATCGGAAATTAAGAACTGAACTCATTTTTGCTACACATCTAAACCCCAAAACTGAAAAAAAATCAACGCTGCTAGTATTGTTAAAAGACATTGCATTTCGTTTTCTTCCAGACAAACAAAAAAAAAAAAACAAGGTATAAGCCTGTTTCTAGAGAAATCCTAGGGATTTTTCTTCCCGGACAAGTAGCGTTAAGCGAAAATTCTGAACTATAATAAGTGATTGAATAAGAAAATGTCATTAGTGAAGAAGATGATATTAGTGAAAATGATATTGATTAAGAAGAAAAATTTCAAAAATAATGCGATGGAGAAATTTGTTGATCTTATTTTACGATAAACTATTTAAAATGATGAATTTCGCAACATTGATTAAAATTTTTAAATTTAATGCATGTAATTAATATTTACAATTTCTTTATGTTCATAAACTATTATAGCAGAATTAAAATATATATGTAAAAAATTATGACGTTCTAAACAAAAAATCGAAAGAAAATAATTTTGCCCACTTTTTTTCATGCAAATATCCCACTGTGCGTTGCGAGTACAGCATTGATCACATTGTTAAGTTGATTTTTTGTAGAGTTTTATATGCATTTGCCAGCCAGAGTATAAAACTTTAGTTTTTTTAATAAAAGGTCGTAATTGTCCCAATTCAAAATTTATACATAAAATATTTGAATTAAATAGTGGTAAACTATTCTAAACATGTGTAGTTATGAAATGCTGTATTATATCAGTAGACTAGAATTTATAAATAGTTATATTTTTATAGATGCTTTCTATTTCAGAGTTTCAACTCTTGTTCAGACTTTGGAATTTATTTCTTTTGGTTTTCAAATATATATGAAGATTGGTTAAAAAGTTTCAGTTGTGGCAGTTAGGCTTAATTTTTGTCTTTGCACGGTGGTGTGTCTCTCATCGTCAAACTTTTACCATAAGATTTGTAGTTCTATATATATGATTAATTTTTGAATTTAGTTTTCTTGATTTTATGGATATCAGCCATAGAAGGCTAATTTAATGAGGCTAGACTAAAGTTGGCAGTAAATAAATCAAAACAAAAATATTATAAAAATCATTATGTTTATCAAAAATGTTATATCTTGTATTGATTATAGTATTATTTCTAAATGTGATTCATTCTTTAATTCTTAGAGTAAGTCTAATATACTGTTTTGCGTTATTTATAGTGTTAAGAAATCAAAATGTTAATATAACCTTATAAAATGTTTTGAATGCAGGTAATTGCCAATGTGTTACACTTAATGATTATTATAAAAACAAATCTATAAATAATTATTAAAACTAATTATTGAAATAAAACAATAAAGGACTATCATTTTCCAAAATTCTAGTTATAATAAAAAATACAAGTTATAGTACATTTCTTTTCACTAATAAGATATAAGCAAACAATAAGAAATTCAATGACAGTTTGAAAATGGTAATTATAATTCATTCATAATAAAAACTGACGATTTTCAAATTAATACTATGACTTGAAATGACATTAACCCACCAATAAAAATGTAAAACCTGTACGATCGTTTATGCAGACCAGATAGATCACATATCTAATTAGTTGTTCTGTAAGGGTTACTAATGGTCAGAGCGGCTAATAGAGTGTGGTCAGAGCGGCCGAGGGCAGGTACCTGTGGCGCGAATATCCGGGCAGGCGCCAAAGCGCCACTCCGGATTTTGAATCATGCCGAATGATGTAAAATTTTATCGATTTTAATTAATTTATTTTATTTAGTGAGAGAAGTTTTTCTAAGTTGAAACTTATAAAAATGTATCTGCAATCCACTATTTCCCAGGAACGACCAGCCAGTTTAGCAACCATGTCATATGAATGGTTCCTTTTTTAAAGCATTGAAATTAAGTAGAAAACGAAAGATTTTACATATAAAAATGCAAGAAAAGGGAATTTTTAAACAGATTTTACAATAATGTATTAAAATAAAGTCAAATGTTCTTAAAATAAATGTGTTGAATATAGTTTTTTGTTTCAATAAAATCACCATATAATCTTAAATATATCTGCAGTTTAAAAATTGTCACCAAGTTATTAATTCATATTTGCCGTTAAAACATGCACATTCCTAAGTAAGACTTTATTTGGTATTTAGAATACAATCGTAATAGAATTTGAAAAAGTAAAACGGTCGCTGTGGGGTGAGAATGCCATGCTGTTGTCTTGGCCGAGAAGTAAAGTTACTTCGTGCCTGTCCAAAGTGGAGGAACGTTTGGTCCTCGAAGGAATTTTTTTGCGTGAGGAATGATCTCACTTAATTTTACTTTAAATTATAATATTACATTTTAAAATTTTAGTACAATACTACTGTATTCTAAAATCACTTTTCTTAAACACCACTTTCGTTCTATTTCCCGCGCTGGAGGTGTATTAAAACATGCATTTTTGAATATTTATTACTGAAAGAATATTTTAATCGCTTTCACGCGACCACAGAAAATCGTGACGGCGTCTTCTTAGCGCCAGACTTTTCCCTAAAATACTTACGTAATTTACTAAAAATAGCTAATTTTCCCTTCACTTTGATTACGTGTCTATATGTTAATCCCCTATGTGATAGAACATAGGGATTTTTCGCTATATATTAAGCACTATTACTTATAGGATCATAATTTAAATTTGTTTAATTAATAAAATTTTTGTTTTTGCATTGTATTTTTGACATGATTTGTTTATTTTGTTTTGAATGTTCATTGCATTTTTGTTTATAGGGTAATAAGTAAAATTTAATTTAATTAATTAATTTTTAGTTTTTGAATTGCATTTTGATATGTCCTGTTTACTTTGTTTTGTGCGTTTATATATAAAAAGATTAATAATTTGGTTTATATATATATAATACATACAAAAGACAACCAAATCAGTAGTAAAACTACATAAAAATAAAAACAAACATAAACAACAGAACGTAAAAAAGCAATGCAATAAATTGATCGAAATAAAAAAAACCGTTAGTGTCAATAGGGATAAAAATTATATTGGAATAAACAAAAGGGGAAAATAATAAATATAATATAAAACACAAACGCAACGAATGCGCAATAAATGCTGCAATTCTAGAAGTGTTGTGGAAATATATCAAAAATCAAATTTCAATGGAGAGACAAAAGGATGGAAAGTATTTCAGTAAAAAAGAATGGATGCTTCTTCAGGAAATGTGAAATCCGTACTAACTATTCATACTAGCCATAAAATAATTAGAAAAATATCAACACTTTCCGCGAACAGTGTTAGCAATAAGCTAATGAAACACTGTCTTCACCTCGAGTGTTAGGATATACAAAAAAAACCAAATAAAATTGACCAAGAATTAAAAATGTACATACCGTAAAATAGCCTTGGGAACTGATATGGGGCATTAAATCTAGATTTGTGGCACCAATCCTCTACGAAAGTCAATTGTTGGATGAACGAAAACATTGTTGGATGAACGAAAAAATAAGGGAATAAATCCCCAAAATCTTTCAAGATTAGAAACGAGAAAGTATACAACTTATAACAGACCAATTCAATAGTTATAATTGTTGTTAGGACTTGAGCATTATCCTAAAGACATTTCCGCATTCAAAGTGAAAATATTATTTCAAAATTAAGCTTTAAATACTATAATAAAACACTATAAAATATTAATGATAAATTAAATTTGACCTTTTATATTAATATATATTCTTTTGGAAATGTAAATAAAAAAAAATAAATGAATATATGATGCAATCTTATTCTTAATCTAGTGGCGCTCATCTACCTATGAAGTGATTGACGACTAATGATGCTAACAGAATGATTCGAAAGTTTTAATGTTGCCAAACTCGCAAAAGCATTGAAATCATTAAAATTGCACCATCTTGAAATAGAATGAAAAAAGAAAAAAATCTTACAATTACATCATTTTTATGACCTCAAGGAACATTCTTATCAAATTCGAAAGAAAAACCAACAAAAACAACCGGATAACGGTATTGGACGTGACAGCATTGAAATCAAATTTGCATACACACGAAATACTGAAAGATATTAAACTTATTAACTTTAACAAATATAAATGAATATTTTGGATACATCACCAAGTATAAAATATTACCTCATACTTATCATAATTCTAAGTATTGCAGTAATAACTAAAGAAAAAATCCACATGGTATTTTACTAAATTTGTCAAAAAAATAGCAAAAACACATTTTACAAATGAATTTTTTTCATGCTTTCCATTACGTATAAAACAGGATTTAATATAAATTTCAAGATATATAATAAATTATCTGCATTTCATTTTATATAAGATAGAAGCGGTTTGTATTCATTTAAATAAAAGTAGAACAACAAGTAACTTAAATTTAATTTCACATCTTTCTTCAACACAACAGTTCACCATTAACGAAATAATCTGTAAGTAATTTAAATCTTTGAACGAAAAATTCCGCTTCCAAGATCAGTATCAATCACATGAAACACAGTTTGAAGCATATAGATTTCGGCAATTCGCAATGGTGAAGTCTAACGGGATGTAAAAACAAGACGCGAAATAGTACAAAATTCTTCATCTATATGGGGCACAGCGAAAATGTAGCTTTTTTCATATGTTTTAAACTATATTTGTGGTTACCAGCCAGAATACAAATTCAAGCTTTTTATAAAAGTTAGGCCACTACTCAAGAAAAACAATGTGAGTTTTATTTTCAAATCAAAATTATATATATAAAATAACTCTATTAAAAAAGTGGTAAAAGTATAATATATTTTCGAACATACTTCATATATTTAAAGGTGGCTATTTGAAACCTAGTGCGCGCTTTCATGAATTCTCCGTTTCGCTATGAGTTTCGAGCGTCATGTTGTCGCCCTTCAAAAACATAGCTTCAAGCAACTTCATTCATGTATTCACCTTATTTATTCCTCTGAACATTGCATGACAGTCAGAAGAGTTCAATCCGGAGGGAAGAAGCATCGCCATCTAGCGACACGGTTGTAAATTAAATATTACTTGAGTAGATTAGAAGATATATTTCGTTATATATATTTTAGATTTTTTCTATTCTAATTACTTTTAATAAAATTTTGGAATTTAGCTCTTATGGGTTTCAAGCTATATATTATGAGAAGTTAAAATATTTTTTCAGCAGATGGCAGTTCAGCTTAATTTCTCTCTTTACTCCAGTGGTATAATACTATGGTGGTACGTCTTTACCATATGATTTGTAGTTCTCTATACATGGTTAATTTTTCAGAATTCTGTTTATATTAAAAATAGAAGTTAATGTACTTTTCTATCCCCTAGTAGTGCAAATAATAAGAAATTCAATAGCTTGAAATTGTAATTATAATTTTTTCATCAAATTGACGTTTTTTAAATTAATATTATTGGTAACTTGAAATTTCAGAAAAGCACTAAAAAGGATTTAAAACCTATACAATGGTATCTAATGTATACAGAACGCCGCCCCATGTCCCCGTACCTGAAGCCATTGTTTATCTAATATATACAGAGGGTCGTTATAAAATAACTTTGGTTGTTTAGAGATAGATTGTAAAAAAATCTTTTAAACCTAATAAATATTACATAATCGATCTCCATACTATTCTGACCGCAAAAATTAAATTTAGTGATAAAATCCAATTTTTACCAACCGTTGTAATATAGTGCTGTACACGCAGTTGGCCAAGTCAATTAACCTAAAGAATTACACAATTTTGAATTTCTGCTACAAATTTCATTTTGTCATCGTTGATACGTGTGGTTCAATGAGTTAACGTTGCTTATATTCGGAAAAGGTAAATTTGCTTGAGGATTTCCATTTTGAAAGAAGCTCATAGTGAGTTCTTTAACTACTTTAATAATTATGGCAAAATGCGTGGCGTTAAAGACAAATATGAAAGAAGAAATGGTATTAAATGCATTCATTTATGCCCCGATGACGATAATTATCATTTCGCTCTTGTTTCAAAACTATATTGACCTTAACAATTACCATCGTATCAGCAGAAGATTCTTTCTCAAGATAATAAATGATAAAAAAATTACTTGAGATCTAGAACTAGTGAAGAACGATTGATTTGCCTAGCCATTTTGTCTTTCGAATAGGTATTTACCAAATAACTAAATCATGATGATATTATTAAGGAGTTTGTTAAATTACATGTCAGAAAATGAAACAAAAATGTCAAATTATAAAATTATTCTAGCATATCTTAAACTAAATTGTATTTATGAATCAATAATTTTTATTTGGTTTATTAACGGTTTTTGCACAATTGAATTATTAAATTTTAAAAAATAGTTACTCATCATTTTCACGTATTCCTTTAGATCTTCTTAATATACCAGCTAGCGCTTGTATTAGATAGCAAAAAGCAATAAATTATTTTGTGCACGAAATATTTTTCAAGGCACTGTAAATCAACTTTGCACCAAGCCTGCTTTTGTTGGGGCCAGCTATACAAAGAATCAAATGCTTGTTCTCGAAACCATCAAGGTCATATTTAGATCCGTGTAATCTCAGAAGTAGAGGGAGGGGGGTGAAACTCTATGAAACTAAACAATTTTTGATGTGAAAATGAATTTTTATTTCTGAGGATATCGAATATTGGTACATAAAAAAATTGTGCTCAAATATATTTGTTACTGTCGAAATGCTACATTTGGACCATTCCAGGACTATTTGACTAGGTGGACTGATACACTCGAAAGTTTGTGTTGTTCTATTGTTATGCAACCTGAATGTTTGTCTGTAAATTATGTGGCCGCAAGTTCCAACCTAGTTTGTCCTTTATATACCTAGACATTGTGAATAATTTGGAAACCTGTTTAGATCGTATAATGTATAGCTGCTGATTCTATTTAATCTGTATATCTCGCCAGCATTAATGCTCATCGACAAAACAAAAAAGTATCTACATATTACAGTAAAAAAAACCTACATGCGTAAAAAAGTTTTGTTGAGCAGACTTTTGTCTTGCAAAAGTCATGATATCCACTAGCTCTAGAAATTTAATATAATCCTAAGAACTTAAGCATAGCAGTGGAGATGTTCTTGTGTTGGGGGTGAAGGTTAGCATTTTGACTAGATAATTTAGTGTCTATTGGTGGTCTAATGGATCATCTTCTTTATTTAAATATTTTTAAACGAGAGTTTTAAGTTATTAGCCTAAAAATTAGGTATCGAATACAACTTCTTTTCTATGGAGTTAACGATCTTAAGCACAGAGCTCGCAAAGTTCGCCTCTGATATCTCTATAACTGTCTGGAGATTCTAAAAACACCAAACTATCACCGGATATAAACCTGATTGAGCAGATTTGAAGAGGACTGAGGTTACTGTTGGAAAACATGATATAAAAACTAAAGCTTAACTAAAAACTGTGTTGACCGAGAATGTAGAGATATTTATGCAGACATTATGAAAAGAAATGAGCACTGGAAAGGTGAAATTTGGAAAATATTATGGATGTAAAGGATATCCAACTAAGATCTAAAATAATAATATATTTACTCATATGCTAGAGATTTTATTGAAGTGTCCGATGAATTTCGAGACAACGTTTTGACTGTTGATTTTTAAAATATGAATTTTGTTTTTTATACAAAATACTTTATGTAGTTATTTCAAGAATAGAATAAAGATACTATTTAATTATTCCATTGCGAAGTATCAAGTTATATTAGTATATAAAATATCCTTTAGACAAATTTGAAAACGTTCCGATTACTTTTGGGAGGTCTTGTCCTCCTGTTTGAGTTTTTTGAATGCGAAGCTTTGCTTCAAATTAATTTATTTTGTGTTCCGATGATATATGACCTACATACCCACCCATCTCACTTATTGTCAAGCACTAAAAATCTGTTGAGCTTCTAGGTTCCATTTTTTAAGATCCTCTATGGGAGGGCAATTTTCGAAACATAGGAAACTATCCCTACCCCTCTTTCTTTTAGACCTCAATACAAATGCCTTATTTGCAAAGTTTTGCATGAGCGAGAAGTTTAGTTTATATTTTGTGTTCATTTGCTGTACGATTATGATTGTTCAGGCCTCATTTTTACTTTTTCCTATAAAAAGCGATGCAATACTTTAAAACTATCTCGGTACTCGGAATGAATCTCATTCTTCAAACCTCCGCAATAAACAATTTTTAGAAACGAGTCTTCTGACTGCGAACGTGGTAACTTTGTTTTGCGATCCTTCTGATTGGCAATTTTTATTCTACATTACTAGTTACAACTATTAAGTTATAGAAAGAACCTCCAGATAGAGAATTTATTTATAATATTTCAGCCAAAACTTTTGCGTTGAGGGATATACATTATGACTGTTCTTTAACTCTATATAATTTCGAATCTAACATTCCTTAGTTAGAGCCGTGGCACCCTAGTGCTAATGTTTCGTTTTCTTCCCTGGAGGGTTACGCCGTGTCCTTGGACCACGTGCACGTTTAAGCTATCGTGGGTCGTAGTGTGATGCGAAAGTATGGAGAGGGATTGCCAGAAAAGGTTTTGTCTCCGTCATTTGAGAGCGGTTAGAAATTAATGTACATCCTAAAATAACCCTCGTGTTGCTCCAAAACATGACGGTAATGTAACCGAACCAAACTAAACCTACATTCCATAGAAAAATTCCTCGCTCATATTTGTTATGGTCGAAGTGACCTAGTGATGTGATCTCGACATATTGAAGTGTTACACTCGTTAAGTTTATGTTACTAAACTAAACCAAATAAACATATTTGTTTATGCAAGAAAAAGACATTTCGAATAAAATTATGAAGACATAATAACGGGGAATGTTTAAAGGATATTATGAAAGTAAAAAATTAAAAAAGTTCTATTACTACAGAAAATTTTTCAGAAAATAATAAAGAGCAGAGCTACTACGACGAAAATGATTAAACTGAAATTCCGGAACTATATCTTTTTCTGTTCAGATCAAGAACTTTAAATACATCGGGTTGTCAATTTAATATGGTCACTTTAAACTTTACTTCTTTCTGAATATCTCCGGAAAATCTGCATGAATTTTCTTAGAATTTCGAATATGTAAGTAATATGCTTGAACTCACATTTTACTGTGAATATACACGAGAACATTTAGGGGGCAATCTACAAATTGATTAAGACGAAAGTTTTTTGGCCCACCACCCTTCACAGACAGCTGATAATGAGTTTAAACTTTCAACAATACTTATATCTGATGTGCATAATATTTAAATGCATTTTTGTAAATTTTGAATAAATACTCGGGAAGATATAAAGGCTTTCTTAAAAAGTCCAAAATTTTCCCTCATGTTTTTTGCTTATAACATGCAGAGTTTTCCATAAAATTTTACGAAACATAGATAATACCTCTCAATATGTAAAAGAAACATTGTATTAAAATTTAAAAAATTGAATATTACGGGAAATATGAGCATTTGTAGTAAATATTTTTTACTGCGCATGCGCGAAATGTAGCTTAAATTGTCTTTCACAAATGAAGAGCCAGACATATAGAGCAACTTATATACATATTTCAGTTCAATACCATTAGTAATAAGAAAGATAACGGCATTGAAACTTGGTGAATTTCGGTACACTCTATGAGAAACTAAATGATGAGGGGGTTTTCCACAAATTGATATTCTTGAAACTTGAATCTTCAAAAAGTAATCGTCGAACTGTAATTTAAATTATTTATTTAACTTATATTATACATGAGAATTCAGGATATTCCACTTTCATAAAATTCAATATTACTATTCAAAGATAAAAGTTTCAAGAAAATCAATTTGTGGAAACCCTTTCATCCATTAGCTTCTCATGGAGTGCGCCGAAATTCACCAAATTACAATGCCGTTATCTTTTTGAATACTAATGGTATAGAATTGAAGTATTTATATAAGTTGACCTTTATTTCTAGCGTGAAAGAAAATTTACTCTACATTTCGCGCATGCGCAGTAAAAAAATATGCGATTCAGTGTTGAAGCTGAAAATTTTTGACTGACTACTGAATATTTTTTTTGTTTTTGGATGAGACCGCATAGGAGATTTTGCGAAGAGTTTATATTATGGAAAGCCTCGTTATCCCTCCCCTAGTGACCATCATCGGAGGTGCATTAACACATCCCAAAACATAAATATATTGCTCCAAAGTCCTATTTCAAAAGCTTCTGTGCAGTATTATAGTCGGAATGTAATAATATTAAAAGAAATTCTGCTGTTCTATGTTTCGCTTTCAGACGTCCGATATATTCCTGCTAGATTTTTGCTTTCAGATTGGAAGAAAAATATTTCTGAATGGATTGATTTACTGTAAAAATATAAATAAAATTTTTACCTACAAGCCCCTGAATCGAACACTAATAAAAATAATTAAATCTTAGGACTCAATTTTGCGTATTCTAACTTCCACGTTTTGATAATTTATCCATATCAAATAACAGTACAGTTTAACCCCAATAAACGAGTACCTCTCATAACGAGTGATTTGCTTAACGAGAAAAATAAATTTAAAAAAGACTCGTTTAACGAGCAACTTTTCATAAAACAAGTGACAAGGATAGAGGAATTCCCAGAATGTGTACCTGCTACATCAGTCTGTGTTTAGCACTCGTCCCGTTACCATCTTGGTCGTTCGTGTTCACACACTTTTCCAATATTGCGTTTAGACATATTATTGAAGCGATAAATGAGCCATCATGCACTGTAAAAAAAATCCCGTAAAATTTACGGTTTTAAACTGGCAGCTGGGTTGGTTGTGCAAAACCGTAAAAGTTACGAAGTAAATCCGTAGGCACAACGGTTTTTTACCATACAGGAACAAGTTTTTCCCTTAAAAGTTACGAAGTAAATCCGTAGTCACAATGGTTTTTTACCGTATGAAATTAAGTTTTCTCCGTAAAAATTAAGTCATCGAAGTAAGTGACGTCATCGACTGAGTTGAGTTGTTTTTCTCCTTCTGTTCGAGTTGTAATGTACATTATCAATTAGGAATATTAATTAATCAAGGCTTAATTATTAATTTCAATTAGTTTAATTAATATAATTCTTAATTGAACTTACTTGGACGATTTCGATGCAAGATGGTGACAAAACTTCTAACTCCTCCGAGCCGGGGATCGAAACCGCGTTCATATAAATAAAAGGCAGTCACTCTAACCACTAGACCACCGCAGACATCATAAAAATGAGTAAAAATAATCTATTTGAGTTTTAAAGTCACCATATCTCTAGTGGCGCCACCTAGTGGTGTAAAAATCAACTATAGCCAGAACATGTGTTTTAAGGTTAGCTTTCATGAGTGACAACAGGTTACTGCAAAATTTGTAAACAATAGCGGAGATGGAACCCTATTAAAAACATGAAATGAATGCAATAAAATTACATTTAAGAAAAGGGAAAGTTATCATACGGAAAGCAATACCGTATGACGAAAAATAGAATTTGAACTGACGGTTTTGAACCGTTTATGGCTGGAGCGGAAAACGGTGAAAAACCGTTTTGTCAACAAAACAGCTTTAAACCGTCAAATATACGGAAAAAGTCCGGGAAAAAAACGGATATTTTTTACAGTGTGAGACCATAAAGGGACCAGTTTTACACGCAGAGAGTTTTGAAAATATCACTTTTACATCGTTGCCTGCCTCAAGATGATCGAAAACACGTGGGAAGTGTCAACAAGACAACCCTCACTTCTGCTTGGAAGAAGATTTTATTTACACTACGACACACCTCGGACTTCAGAGATAAAAATCTCCGGTTTGCAGTTTGAATGGGTATGCGTAGAACTTTTATTGAACAAAAAAAATTACAGATAGTGTTTAAATATAGAGGAAATGCATGTGAGAACTTGCATTTGATCATTGCAACTATAAAAGCAATGAAAACAAAATGTCGTGAAGCAGAAATAGTTTTAAGACAGACCGCAAAAGTTGACTGTTTTTAAAAACTTGTAGGAGGTCTGATTAGGGTCCTTGGTATTGAAACTCTAGAGAGTCGGGGTCCATCAGTCTGAGGTCTTGGTGAAGGAAATATGGGTCGGAGTCGGATGAACTGGTTGCTGTTTTATGAGGTCTTCATTAGGAAGAAGCTTCTGGAGAGCGTTTTCGAATGCAACTTTGAGGGTTTTGAGACAGTACCTGTGAAGCCTGCAGTCAATGAGATTGAGTCTTTGGCCAAGATAATTGAACTGGAGATGGATAATTATACATATGGGCCTATGAAAGACTATAGCCAAGAGCAGATCAACGAAGAGCCTCCGGATTTGCATTGTGTTTCGCAGCAAAAATTTGTGCAGGAGAAATTGTCAGAGGAGGAGGAGAAGGAGGTAACAGGAAAGCAACAAACATTCGGCGCAATAACAGAAATGCTAAAAGAATGGGGAACTATTGGCATCGTACATTGAGAAACATCGCCCTAATAAGGCAGTGGCCATGCGTTCTACAAATATTTAACGGTAATACAGTATTTCATTTTCTTCAAAGTTTGATGCGTCAGATGAAACAAAATGTCTCTAGACCTCTTTCTAGTAAAAAAAGAATTAGGTGTATATCATTAAAAATAATCTACTTATTTTGATTTTTCTTCTACAAATCGGATATACATTCCAGGTTAGTTTATTCCGCGATAGATTAAAGACGATGATACAAGATCCTTGACAATATCATATATTTTTCTTTAATTAGACGTTATATTTAAAATTTTTGAGAATTTCTTTCGGAATTTTTGTATTTTACATTATTTTATATGGGAAAATTGCTTTGCTCAATGAGTATTTCGCATTACGAGTAAGATTCTGGAACGAATTATGTTCATTAAGCAAGATTCCTCTATACTATTTAATGATTATGAGCCTGGACATAAGAATCCACGCTTTAAAAAAAAAAGAATGCATTAAATATGAAGACGTGCTCGATCGTGGGAAAAAAATTATATATAAAACTTCTGTA
Source organism: Araneus ventricosus (assembly GCA_013235015.1). Lineage (NCBI taxonomy): Eukaryota > Metazoa > Arthropoda > Arachnida > Araneae > Araneidae > Araneus > Araneus ventricosus. Next base: position 26,957 of record BGPR01005122.1, read on the forward strand.
TTGAAATAGTGGTAAAATTCTGAAAGAAACGCCTGTTCATATTTAAGTATTTTGTTTTCATCTACGTCCTATAACGCACAAACCATTTTTAGAAAATGAATAAGGATGTTAGTGATAATAACGGAAAATCTGTTTAAACAATACTTACTACATCTTTAAGTAAGAAAATTATTAGTCTTTGAATTCAACCTCACACCGGCATTATCTCTAGAGCGTAATGCGAATGATTTAATTATGAAATACGACCACGTAAAAAAACATGAAAACTAATTTTTATTATATGAAAAATGTTGTCAAGGCTGTAGCAGAAAATTCCTGAAAATAATTTACCCAACGGGCTACTGGATAGCTTGTGTTGTAAGCATGCTAGATGACGCAAGACTCAGTGCAATTTTCTAAATTTGCTGAGACGCTCCAAGCAGTCAGCAGACGAGCAGCATCTAATCGACAATGTACTGCTGTATGCGAACGTAACCAGAATGGATTCCCTTAATTTTTTACATTTGAAATACCGACACGCCGCGAGGTAGGTGGTCAGGGTGTAATATAAAATTATATTTGCTGTCTACCATTGTCTTTCATAGCATTGACACAATATTTGAAGAAATGAAAAAATTTTAGATGTCAAATTGCAAAGAATATATAAGTTTTATTAATGTTTAGTAAATCAAAATTAAATTGATAAAAATTAGAATAAAGCAAAACAGACAAAGCTATTCTTTTCCAGTTTCAACTGGACCCTGGATAAGGCGCTTCATCCACTTTCTCATCAACTTTTTTCGGAAGATACTTTTAGGATGAGATAATTTTATCCGGGAAAGTTCTATAACATTTTTCAAAAATGTTTTCAGCAGAATTCTGGACCGGATACGACGGAATATTTTTGACGCTCAGGAGTTCTTATAAAACTTGACAACCTCCCTCTTTCAACTGTTCAAATAGATAATCATCGAAAAATTCGTTCTGCTATGCCTGACAGACGTATGGAAAATTCTCGATTTTAAATAAGAAATGTTCGCAAGTTCAATTTCTCTCACGCCGCACTTTTGGGCTTAAATCCGGACATTTTGAAATCCAGACTGTCCGGACGAATGGTAAACCTATACATATATCCATTAAAGATAACTAGAATTGTAGTAGATGTTCGTTCAAGTGATTAAATAAACGGTTTGCATTCAAATAAAGATTTTCTTTCAAATACAGTGATGTAATGTTCCTAAAGAAGTACGAGTTAAATGTCTCCCAAAATTTGAAATTTAAAAGAACTTTCTTGAGGAGACCATTAAAACTAAGCTGTACTGTCTGCAAATTCTGTGATGCATGTCGTCAGAAATGTTTTACAGCGTAGACTACTGCACATAAAGCCACCAAATTTGGCACGCAGTTACTTCTTAGAAGTAGGTTCTCACTAAGAAATGGTTTTTCAAAATTTTAATTAGATTTTTAATTAAAAATTATTCGAAATTTTAAAGCTTTTCCGAAATAATTTCTTTACATAATATTGCACAAAAAACGATTTTCACATCACGTTAAAAAAAAAAATTAACATTTAAGTGATATTGGTTTTAATAATACGATACGACATTTTTACGATATTTAAAATACGATATTTTTTGTGTGTGCTCGTAATTGCTTCTGGATAATAAGGATTAAATTTTTTAAAAAATAACATGAAGACAGGCGAACCAAGCCTAAAACATAATCATAATTTGGATTAAAAGGTTTGAATCTCCTTCGTTTGGTTTGTGGCTTTTACAGTAAAACTTTAAATTTGCATGAAATTTTGTACGGAATCCGTCAACCGAAAGTCTGTCTGTCCATCCTTCGATTTGTATGTGAACTCGAAAACTCAGAAGCGCAACAGAAACTAGGTGAATGAAATTCGGAATAAAGAGTTTGCTCCTCCTGTTCCCAGATAGCAATTTTAGTTTGCATCAAACTTGCAGCAAGCTTGCACTGCAAATTTGCAAGCTTTCAGCAAGTTTGACACGACAAGAGTGCAAGTGTAAAACAAGCTTGCAGCAAATTAACGCAAGCTTCGAAGTCACCACGCGACGAACTTGCAGCAAGTTTGTCATGACAATCTCATTGCAAACGTAACAAAAACAGAACGAACACCACCTCGGATTAGAACTCGCGACCTAGCGCTCGGGAAGCGAACGCTCTAACCATTCGGCCAGATAAACTCGGAGAGGAGAAGATAGATTTCGCTATTGCATCGTTCGATTAGATTCGTATACGATTTATTTTACACTGTTTTCTTGATTTCATTAATTTTTTGAGTTGAGAATATGATTTGAAGTCAAAGAGAGAGCGATTTTCGCTAATAACTACGTTTTGCTAATAGAATAAATTATGAAATTAGAGTTCAAAAGTAATTACTTTTAAAATAGGACAAAATGTAAGTTATTATTTATTTCAACAAACATTGACTGTTTTTTAGGTTTAATTTTGTTTATAAACTTTAAAATATCAACATTAAGAAAAAGGCGATATAGTTTTCTTTAAAGTGCGAGTTCTCTATTTAGTACAAAGATGGAAAATGTTTCAATTTTTTTTTATAAAAAAGTTTGTTTTTCACAAATTATCATTGATTTATTGAATTAATAAAAAGAAAGACGGTCTAGGAGATGCTATTAAAAATCGAATGTTTTTTAAAACAGAGGCAAAGATAATTATCTCTTTGTGCTATCTTTGCATCAAGCTTGTTTTGCAAACTTTCAGCAAGCTTGCAATGCAAGGAGGTGGCACTATTTGTCACGGCGAGCTTGTGGAAAACGCGTTTTGCAAGCGAGGGTGGCGATAGTTGTCACGGCGAACTTGCCACAAGTTCGCTTCAAGTTTGACGCGTCAAATTTGCTATGACAAGGTAATATCAAGTCAAAATCAAACTTCCTGTAAACTTACGTGCTATTTGGGTTATTCTTTAAAGTAATTCTTTCCATTCAACAATAAAAACCTTCAGTTATTTCTAGATTCATTTTCAGCGAACAATATCTGTTAAAATAAACCGATGTCTTTTAACACATTCGCTGCCACGATTCACGTCTCAGATTCGAACAATTTACCTAAATAGATTACTCCTTCGCTGATGTAGTGAAGAAATAGTAGAGAAGGATGTCGTCTAATTAGGTGGTGCCATTCTTACGTGCCAGTCGAAGTGAACGTGTTAGGAAATATTTTTAAAAAAGTGAAGGAATGAACGACCACTCTCTGAGATGCCAACATGCATTCGCTACATACTAACCTGACGTTGAAATTTTTGATTAAATTGGTTGGCAGCTCTTTTCTAGAGGCTAGAGCTATGTACGACGAACAAAAACCAACCAGAGGAACGGACGTAATTCCGCACCTTCCAGTTTGCTTGAACCTCTCTCCTATGTAAAACTTGGTGATTCCGATCTCTGCGATAAGAATGGTCTTTCCTTCTGCCACGGAAGCCAACAACTTGATGGTGTCCGACACTTCGTAAAGAGGAGTTCCTTTCGCTCGGAGTCAGATAAGTCTTCATGACTTGTTGTTCAGTTTCTAATCAGAGAATAAATACGCAATATTTATTAATAATTCCACAGTGAATTAATTAAGATATATAATGAAACCTCTCTACAGCGGCCACCCTCCGTTGCCAGGGAAATCGGCCGCTCACAGGGGCGGCCACTCTAAAGCGGTTTCATGTTTAGAAGTAAAAAATATGTATTTTAAGTAGTCCTAATTCGTTATTTCTGGTAAAACCGAATTATGAGAACCATTTAAAGTAAAATTTACTTCGAAATTTTTCAATTTCTTTTGAAAAAAAGCTGCAATTTGCGTTTGCTTGGATTTTTCAACTTTTTCGGAGGTAAATTTTTACTTTTTTTTATTAAAATATATATTCCTAGAC
>BGPR01005122.1:30846-53112 GCA_013235015.1 Araneus ventricosus
ATAGAAAAAACCATATCAGCAACTTTTTCGTTTGAGTCCTAACTAACTACTGAAAAGTACAAATGTACTCTTGAATGCAGGACCCAGTTAGAAGGCGAAATTTGCTTTTCTTTTCACATTGGGAAACTAATGATGCATTTCGATCTGATTTATGGTTCTTCCTTTTCTCTTAATGAAAGGACTAAGGTCAGAAACACGAACGGGATGTACTTCATTGAATTTGAATCGGCGACCACCCCAGCCACTTAAAGGGGTTTGAGTGGCTGTACCTCAACCTAGAACCAACACAACGGCCCAGTTTTGTAGAGGGACCGCAACTGTAATATATCAATGTGCAAACATGTTTTCTTTCTTTTCATGCACAGTTATATTCTTTTGATCTAAATGTCCTCTTTTTTGTATCCGTATATATAAAATATATATTTTTTAAATTTTCGCTCTTGCTTTTTCTATAAAGTTTCACACATACCGAACCAACGGACAGAGAGCCGTCCTTGTTCCAAGTTCAGGGGTATGCTGTGGTGTTATATGTACCTAGAGAGTATTTTAACATTATGTCTATGGGCCAAAAATTCCATATCAAGCGAAGATGGCCGTTAAGAGGAGTGCCGCTAAGAAAAGGTAGCGGTTTAGAGAAGTTTTACTATATTTCGTACAAATATTTTGTTGTGTGCACGTGCAATTTATGTTTAAAAAATGGAAGTGATACCTCAATGAAAACCATTTTCTGTGAAGAAATTAATTACAAATTACCTGTGCAAATAGAACGACAAATGACTTTATTTCCTTCATTTCTAAGTGCTTCAAGTATTGTTGATTCTGCATTTAAGGAATCCCTGAAAACTTTGACTTAATTGGGACTCCTGTATTAACTATTATTTAGACGGGAAATAAAAATAATCCCCATGCAATGGAAAGTAAATAAAAGAATATTTTTTCCTAAAACTCCCCACAGAATTTATATTTATCTCGAAATAGTCTCATTTTTTAAGTTGTAGAATCAATAACCTTCCTTCAACTCTTAAGTCACCGAAAAAGTAATGATGACATGTATTGACTTGCACGCCTTTCAGCCGTTAAACTTCTGGCGTCGTCAGATTACTGATGAGGCAAAGCAAATATTTTTCTTAAAATACACTCTAATGGCAAAGAAAACAAAATTCGCTTTAGGGCCTAACCAATACTTAGAAAATTATGAATAGAAATGGAATTATTTTCGCAATTTACGCAAATTGAATGTCAGCACTTTTTTAAAAAGGAAAAATTTAAATCACATTTCGGTTGAATTAAAGTGCTATAGACAAGCTTTGTGTAGGAAGACGATCCTTTTGATCGATCGTGCTTGGGTGGGTTTTAATATCCCTGCTCAATTCCTTTGTTTTCAAATTACAGAGTACTCAGAGCAGGTTAACGGAGAAGTGAAGATGACTGTTTATCGAGTGATATTTGCACCGGTAAGTGTTCTAAAATGTAACTTACATTTTCTTAAGAAAAATTATAATAATATCATAAGGGCAATCTATTCTTCTAATGTCTGTTTGCCGAAAGTTTCATTTGCTGATGGTTGCAATCCATATCAGCAGTTTCTTTATTAGATTCCGCATCAGCGCCTGAAAGCCACAGATGAACAATTGAATCACTTTTCTCTTCACTTTGGGAAAGGAATGATTTATTTCGATTTGATTTCTGGAGTTGTTTCTCAGTGAATAATTTGTTTTGTTCTTTCTTTCCTCCCTTTTTGTCTTTATAAAAGGCCCAAAGTCATTGGCACGAAAGGAATGTGCTTCTATGAATTTCAATGAGCGACCAATCTGGCCATTCAGAGGAGTTTGAGTGGCGGTTAATAGAGGCTATGTGTTAGCATTATGCCTACGGGCTCATATTTTAAGATTATCCTCTTGGGTCAAACATTCCCTGCCGTTGTTCCGTTGAGAGGGATGACCGGTATGAAGGAATGGTTGATTAGAGAAGTTTTATTGTACTTCAAATTGAATCATTCTTTAAACAAAATAAGGACTTCGAAGACACAACTGCTATACATTTTGTATTATCTCTCGAGGTCATTTTTAATGATTACCACATTACCATTATTTTAGCATATCTCGAGATCTCTCTTATTGAGATAACATCTTATTAGTTGCTATAACTAAAAATTTTAGCTTCATTTATTATTTTCAATGAAACCAAAAGGCATACCGACAAGCACATCAAAGGAAAGGAATTTGCGTAAGTTGATATTTTCACTTGGGTGTCTTCCAGACTTTCGTATTTGGGCTTAAGTCTGTTGGATGTGAAGTTTGATATGATATTGCTCTGGTAGGAGTTCACAAAAATGATGCATGTCATGAGCCAGACACTTTGGATGAAACAGAAATTGCTACTCTCACAAATGTGACGCAGGTACCAACTGCATTTTTCTCCAAAACCTATCATAAATGACAGATAAAGTGCTCAACAAAGTGAGTTCTAAAAAAGTTTATAAATTGTACAATCTCAATATATGAAAAATAATATGTTGACAAAGTTATTTTTAATAATATGATGAACATAGGAATTCATATATTGACAAAAAATTCCTTTACAATTTAAAAAAAAACACTCTCATTTTCTAAATTTTAGATTCTAATTAACTGTAAGTATTGCAATTCGCCAGCCTGGTGCTAGGAGTCCAGTTCCGATTTATTTTTTGTAACACTTTTGTTAAAGTCATAATGAATATAAAGTGCACTTGAGTAACATTTAAAATTGCTATAACTGACGATTCTGTTCTCACATATGTGTAACGGTATTTTTATGTAAGCTCATTAAAATGAAAATATTTGGGACTTTATTCTACAGCTCTTCCAAGCCAGAAGTATTGAAAGTATCTAGGAAATCATATCCTTAATAGTTTGTCTGCAAAGTGAAATAACAGTTTGGAGGTTTAAAAAAGCCCAATAAAAATAAAAAAAGTTTTTATTCCTCTCTTAGTAAAAGAGGTGAATTTTTGTGAAAGAATAATTTTATTATGATTGTTTCTTTCACTGCTGCATAACTTTCAACCACTCTCATTCTGTAAGAATTAAATATACTTTTATTCTCTTCAGTAATCTATTTGCATCGAAATTTTCATTAAAATATTATTCTACTGAATACGATAAGTACCTTGGCGTACTTTCTTTGATTATTTCAAGAATTTCAATCTTTAGCTCTACAAGAACTTTCCTAGAAGACCAACTAAATTACACAGTTTAAAAAAAACACTGTTGGAGCTTCGTCATTTTCTGAAACTTCTTGTATGTTGGTTTAAATGTATTCTTCAACTTCTATTAATATAGGGTTTGTCATGATTAAATTCGCCTATTCAGAAGGCCCTAGATCCAGTTCTAGGGCTCCAAGCGAGACAAAATTTCACGAGGATGTGATGGAAGTGATTCATTGTTTGATAACCGAATAATAATAAGAAGGATAATAAAAAGAAAAGAAAGAAAAATATTTAAAATTTTAGTCAAAGGTTGCGCTGCACCGTAATATAAGGCAACCTGTGAAGAATTTTTTCATTACTAAAGTAAAATTGATTTTTATTTAAAATTGAGCTAAAAACGCTACTAAATTCATTTTTGAATGTAAAATACTTTTCAATTCAAAGCAGTGGCGGCTCGTCTATCAGAACTGAAAAGCTGCTGTCCCCCAGAAATTATTTTAAAATCTTGTATATTCGTTTTTATTCCAGTTGGTTTACTTTTACACTTTAAGAGTTCAATGATAATCGAAAATGGCAAAAAAGTAATAAAAAACGTCAAATGCAGACGAAAAATAAATCAAGAATTAAGAGAGAGACAGACCAGAGCTGCAGAGAGTTTTGACCCTCCTAGGAGCGAAATTTCGCGCATTCAGCAACTCGGAACTCTCAGTCGGAAGAAAAGAGCAACCCTTTCTCCCATTAAAATTAAAACCCAGAGACCTGAACTTCGGAGCAGCTCTCACGTGTCGCGACTTCCTCATTTGCCTTTTTTTCGCTTTTACACATAGCGACACGCAGGGATGGGATTTTACGAGGCTCATTTCCTCAATGGGTCTTCATCCTCGAGCCTGATGAGTTGCAACGATGAACCAAACGATGATGATTTTGACCTGATTGCGGGATCCGGGAATCAAGCCCTGATGTTAAGAATTCTCGACCTGATGAGGATGTTTTTCGCTTTCTCTCAGTAGTCCAGTCGTTACGTAGTTTTTAAAATCAAATTCTGTTAGGAGTTGTAATGTTTTTCTCCTTTATGTTTTTTGGGGTGCTGATAACGAATCTGAGGCTTACCACGAAAACTTTTTATAGGTATTTTAGTTATAGTCAAAACACAAGAAAAAAATTCCCAGTTGTTTGCTTAAAACACAAAAACTATCAATTTTTAGTATATCATCATCATTGTATACCAAAATAATCAGCATAAAACTTCCTACAACTTAGGTCTATACAACTTCTGCATCACTGCTTGTTTCTGAGCCGCCACTGATTCAAAGTGCCGTTTTCTGGCAATATTTTCTTTCGGTTATTGCAGAGCGCATCACTTTTACTACATCCTACTGAAACTTAAAAAATAACAAGGGTTTTTTGAAAAAAAATCCATCAAATGAAATACTAAATTTTACTGTAGTAATGATAATAGTGAAAACTGCAAAATTCGCTATAAATAATGACGCAGCGCCACTTTTAACGAAAATTTTTAATATTTTTTCTTTCTTTCTTTTTTTTCGGTTTTCACAGAGCGCATCACTTTTGCTACAAACTTGCATTGAAATTTGGATTCGTTTAGAGCCCCGGAACCGCCTAAAGGGCCTTCTGAATAGGCGAAATTTAATTATAACTACGCTGTATAGAACTAGATACTTTTAACCTTACTAGGGGGCTCTGCCCCCTGCTTGCTAAAGGTCGCCAACACCTAGGAGGATTGCGCTGCAATTGTGTACCAGCACAATTGTTATAAAATCTTTATATATATCCAATACCCCCTGTTCGCTCGGCTTACCAACACCCAAGAATCACGTTGTGATTCTTTCGGAATCACTATGTGATACCAGCTCGCTTCGCTCACTTGCCACACAGTTATCCGTTTCTGCCAGTATTAGGAAATTTAAATTATTTGAAATTGCATGAACTCCTAAAATTAATTTTTCATCAGTTTCTACAATTAAAATATTCTGGTAGCACAGACATATATGTAAATTTTAGAAAGAAATTTGAAAGGTAATATTTATAATTCAAAGATGATTAAAAACCAAAATTATTTTCATCAATCAGAAATCAGTCATTTAAAACTTCCTGGCATACACTTTTGACTATTTCTTCAACAGTTTATTTCTACATAACTTCATTCCACCGAAATTTTCAGTTTAAAACTGATGAGATGCCTTTTCCAAATCTTCGAAATAATTTAAAAAAATTGCTTTTTCCACCAAAATTTCAAATATTCCCTCTATACAATGAAATGTAATTCTGAAAACCTTCCCCACATGGATACATGCTTATTCCAATAATTATTGTGGCAAGAAAGATATAGTGTTTTAAATCTCAGAAAATTCTAGTTTTCGTAGAATGATATAACTCATCTCGCAACCTTTTATGTAAAAAAGGACAGTTCAAAGAAAAAAAGTGGTTTAAGGCATGTTCATATTAACTATTCAAAATTAAAACCCATGATAATTATTTACTTTCAGCTTTTTATAATTGATAAGATAGGTTGTTTTCAAAAATTTCCAAAATCCTTTCTTTTTACAACAAAATTTTAAACATTCCCAATTTTCATTTAAATATTGCCCAGAAAAGCTCTCCCACTTTTATACATGCTTATTCCAATAATTATTTAGTCAAGAAAAATATAGTGTTTTTCTCAGTGCAGTCATTTGTGTTTTTGATCTCAGAAAATTCTTGATCGTCACTTGTCGTAGAATTATGTAACCCATCTCACAACCTTTTAGCTGAAAAAGGACAATTAACGAAATAGTGGCTTGAAACATACTCAAATTAACTATTCAAACTTAAAAAACCCATAATAATTATTTACTTTTAGCTTTTTAAAATAGATAAGACAGCTTTTTTCAAAATTTACAAAATTGTTGCTTTTTTAACCAAAATTTTAAATATGCACTCTTTTTTAATGAAATATTACACAGAAAAGCTTTTCCACTTGTATGCATGCTTCCTGAAAGGGCCGGACTTTTGCACCAAGTGCACCGGTAAACACCTGTCAAAGGACTGCAAAGCAAAGCGTCTTACGTGCAGGAACTGTGTGGAATATAACAACAGAACTGGTGAGAGGACTCTCACCAACCACACAGTTAGAGATCAGAAATGTGGCACGTACCTTAGGGTGCGCGACCACCTGGTGCTTATGACCAATTATGGTCCAGAAGCAACGTAAGGTAGTTAACGGCTGGAGGTGCCTCCAGGCAAATTCGGGCCGGTCTAGGCCCGCCACTGGTGCATTGCCCACGTTCCGGACTTGTCCTCATGATCTCTTCCTATTACAAGAGCCTTATACCGTCGAAGGTTCTTTAGCCGGAACACCTTTAGGCTGGAGAGTGGTCCATGCACAGGGTGGAAAGACAGCCATCCTTGTGAGTAACCCTGCACTCGATGTAGTGGAGTTGGTTAAGACGGTAAACATTACGGCGGCTCAGATCTCGGATCGCACGCTCAGCGTGACGGTGTTTTCGATCTACCTCCCCCGAGTGGCGATAAAAGAGAGCTCGTCGCACAGCTATCAGCGACTCTTGAAGGTATTAAAAGCTCTTGTGTCCTTATTGGTGGCGACATCAATATGCGACACCCACTATGGGGTCCTGCAGTTAGGGATCACAGAAGTAACGATGAGGGCGAGCCCTTCGTAGACTTCATTACCAAACATCGCCTTAATGTTTGAAATGATCCTAACTCCGACCCCACATTCGAAACTACAAGGGCGAAGTCGTGGATTGATATCACTGTCGCGTCTGAAGCTCTCGATTTTGCGGCTCATACATGGCAGGTGACAACTCGCACTCTAAGTGATCACAATTACTTGGAGTACAACTCGGGTGAAATGGATGTAGCTGAACGAGTTCCAAGGTTCAACCTTAACAAGTTCAGACTAAGGAAAGTCGCGCAAAAGATCGCCGGCATTTCCTCAACGCTTCTAGACCAATTAGAACGGTTTGTGAGACCCGAAGATTTGGATAGATTCATGCTTGCATTGACGGCCACCTTTCAAGAGGTGTACGCGACCGATCTCAAGTACACGAAGCGGAGACCCAAAACGGTGCCATGGTGGGACGCAGAACTTGAGATGCTTAGGAATAAAACCAGTGCGTTAAAGAGGCGATTCACTCGCACTCTGGATCCCGTAGTGAAAGCAGATAAGAAGGCTGCTTACAAAATTTGTAGAGCCAAGTTCCGCCGGACAATCTCAATAAAACGGGACAAGAGCTGGGCCGAATTATGCAGGGAGGTCTACAGTCTGGATGAATATGCGCTTCCTTACAAAATTTGTGCGAATGAGGTTTGTCGTCCCCTTGTGATCGGAAGTATTCAGGTTGATGGTAGGCCATGTACCTCTTTGAGGGAGTCAATTGAGCAAATCGTCAAGGTTTTGTTTCCATCGGACAATGAAGTTCTCACTGAGTCCCGGGAACAACAGGCAAGGAGACTGTTTGTGGAGTTATACGATTCGACAAACAGTGACTCACACTTCACTAAGACGGAGGTGTAGTCCGCTTTGAAACAGACAAAGAGGAGGAAAGCGCCTGGGCTCGATAGACTCCAATACGAAATCATAGTTGCTATCAACAACAAGAGTCCACGACTACTCGTATCCCTGTTTAACAGGTGTCTGGACATGGGTCATTTTCCTCGGCCCTGGAAACGAGCAAAGTTGGTACTTTTGAACAAACCGGGTAAAGATACGAGTGACCCGAGGGCTTACCGACCGATCTGTTTGCTTTCGACTATGAGTAAAGTGCTGGACAAACTGGTGTCTCAGCGTATTCTCCACCACTACCATTCAAATAACCTTTTGAACCCTCTTCAGCACGGGTTCCGTGCCAGTAAATCGTGCGAGACTGCAGTATTTGAACTGAGGGAAGTGGTCCTGGAGAGAGTTGGGAAAAACCAGGGAGTCTGCATGGTCTCACTTGACGTCGCGTGGGCGTTCGACAACGTATGCTGTGAATCTATCCTGTACTTACTGGGTAAGGCGGCTTGTCCTCTGAATATATTCAGGTTGGTGCGAAGCTACCTGAGTAACCGCTGGGTATGGTACGAAACACAGGCGACAAGGGTCGAGCATGAAGTCAAAAGGGGCTGTCCCCAAGGCTCATGTAGCGGCCCACTCTTCTGGAACATTGTGGCGGATTCGCTACTCAATCAGCACTTCCCAGAGAACACTTATGTGCAAGCATATGCTGACGACCTGGTTCTTGTGATCTGGGGCAATAACAAGTCACAAATCGAAGACCAGGGGCGGGCTGCTATGTCCATAATTGAAGAATGGGGCGAGCTGAATAAACTGAGGTTCTGTCCTCAGAAGTCTTGTATGTTGCCAATTACATACCGGCGGAGTCTCAATCTTGCGGACCCTCCTGAAGTGAAATTGTACTGCCAGCCCATTCGGGCCGTCGCTGAACTTAAATATCTGGGAGTCATTTGGGATGGAGGTCTCACCTTTCATTCCCACTTCAAAGACAGGAAAGTTGCCATTGATTCCCTCTCATACAGACTGCCCTTAACTGTGTGCAAATGGTATAGTAAGCAACCTTGTCTGCTGAAAAATATCTACAAAGGTGCACTGGAGCCAAAAGCTTTGTACGGACACGGTTCCTGGGGTCACAGGTTAAAGCTAAAGACGTTTTGCGAGTACCTGTATGTGGTTCAAAGACGTCCGCTGCTCGCAATGACTAGAGCTTACCGGGCATCGTCCACGCTTTCACTACAAGTCCTAGCAGGGGTGCCGCCTCTGGATCTGAGGGCAATTGAGACTTACGCTATTTTTCTAGTACTTAGAGCACGACAGGATATCAAAGTATATTCTGAAGGCTTCCATTGGGAAGACTACGTGCAAATGGAATCCCCTTACTTGACCCATCCGGCCGTCAAAGACGGCATCGGCTTCGATTGGAAAGAGCCCAAAGGAGGTTCAATTCGAGGTTTTCACTGACGGCTCGGGCATTAATGACAAGATTGGTTCGGCCATGGTGGTGCTGTACTTTGGTCAGCTGATCCATTCTGAAAGGGTGAGGCTCGGCGACAACTGTACGGTCTACCAAGCTGAACTGATCGGCCTTAAGCTCGCAGCGGAGTTTATATTGACTCTAACTACAACTAGGAAAGTGAATGTCTATTAAGACTCAAGATTCGCTTTGCAATCTTTTGCGGACCCAACCAACACACATCCGTTGGTTGGAGAGGATAAAAGGCTTCTCAAGAGGGCGAGGTCTGAAAGAGGCGTGTTTCTACACTGGATCTAGGCTCACGTCGGTAACCACGGCAACGAGTTAGCCGACGGTAAGGCAAAGGCAGCGACTGACAGTCCATCAGTCAGTCTTGATCTACCTGTTTCCAGCAGCAGGTTTAAGTGTAAGGTCAAAAACATTATGATTCAGGCGTGACAGGACCACTGGGACTTTACGCCAAACAAGGGCAGGTTCCCGTCGTCAATCATCCCGAAGGTGTCTCTTAAGACTCATTTCTGGGGTGAGATGGAGGAACTGTTCACTGGGCACGGCAGATTCCCGGCGCATTTATTCCTATTCGGCATTGGATATGATAATCGCTGCGCCTGCGGGGCAGTGGGAGATGCGAAGCACTACATTGTGAGCTGTCCACTCACAGGGAATCTGAGAGCCCGATTCAGGTTCAACAAATTAGATCTAAGTTCGTTAGTGCGGGATTTCAATTTGCCAGTCGTAGGCGAGATTGGACGGAGAGTCAGGGCATTTTAGCCGTATGTCCATAGACATTGATTCGGGTCATGGCATGAGGTTTCAAATGTTTGGCGCCGTGGGGTGGTTGTTCACTCAACAAAGGTGCCCGGTTAAGCCGCCTCCTTCGGGATGCGCGATGGACTACGCCCGTCATCTTCACTTAGGATGATGACTTCGGGCAGTGATTGTTTCGACATAGCGTGTCCCTGGTGTCTTGCCGACGGGGTTTGAACTCCTTGTGAACTATGTTGGGCCAGCTTCGCTAGGCCTGTGGTGGAACTTTTTATTGGTATGATTTCATGGCCCCTTCCTGTGCCACTGCGTAAGACCTCGTTATTGTGCAGACTGGGGAGGTGTGCTACTATTTCTGTATACATGCTTATTCCAGCAATTATGTAGTCAAGAAAAATATAGTGTTTTTCTCAGTGTAGTCATTTGTGTTTTAAATCTCAGAAAATTCTTGATCGTCACTTGTCGTAGAATTATGTAAAACATCTCACAACCTTTTAGCTAAAAAAGGACCATTAACGAAATAGTGGCTTGAAACATACTCAAATTAACTATTCAAAATTACAACCCATAAAAATGATTTACTTTTAGCTTTTTAAAATAGATAAGATAGCTTTTTTTCAAAATTTACAAAATTGTTGCTTTTTTAATCAAAATTTTAAATATGCATTCTTTTTTATGAAATATTACACAGAAAAGCAAAATGTATGCAACATTATCATTCACCATAAGCAACATGTGGTAATTCACTTCCATTGAAAATATATCTGGGATAAAACAGTCCGTACAAACAGGGTGGCAAAAAAAATCTAATCTCTCTATATATACACGTTGCAAACAGTATGCAACTTTAATCATTCTCCGAGAACAGTGTGCAAGAGAACTTTTCTGAAGTATAATTAGCTCTCTGGTCCTTATTCTGTAATTTTTATATTTACACATAGTAAATAGTGCACACAATTAGTATCATAAAAAAGGCTCTGGCTCGCCTAAGCCTATCGGCGGCATTTCTGGCCGATCTTCGATGAAATCTTTCACCCAGGGATTCCCTTGCACGCTGCTCTCTTCTACGCAAATTGTATTCAAAAGTTCGCAAAGAGTTCATTTTAAATAAATAAATTCAAAAAAAGTAACGACTTCTCCTGTAATCCGTAAGCGATTAGCTCGGTTAGCGAAATGCATGGCGTCAGGGTTGATATTGGTAAACAAACTGATCGTTGCCAACGGGGAGAAAGAAATAAAGGTCCTTTTCTTGCGCCACGCATAAACGTTTTATATAATATAGATTGAGGAATTAACAGGTATAAAAATGACCTTCGAGAAACCTGATGTCAGAAACTTTCAGAATAATAAAATTTTATCACAATTCTTTTGCGATGGAATCCACCAAACAAGATTCATTTTTTTGTCTCGTATATTTTTTTCTAAGTAATGACGTCTCTCAACATAATTAAAATAAAAACGTATTTTGATTATGTTTGGGTGAGCATCGTTCACTGTGCAATATAACGGAATTTCAGGAAGAAGAAGGTTGAAAGAATCCGGCAATCTATTAATTAAGAAGCTTCATTCCATTGTGACAATAAAGGCCTCGTTCGTAGGCCATGTCACTGCGGGAAAAGGCGCGACAAACCTATTTGCATGAAGATTATAGTTCTTAGGCTAGGGGTAGCTAAGCAAGCATTTTGCAGATTACCACTGCTTTCTTTTTTCTTGTTGCTGCATTTTACTATCGTAAAACTGATGGATGAGTTTGGAAACAAGTGAAATTGCTCATCTTCTAAATTAAAAGAAAAAATTCTTTTTCGGACAACTAAAATTGTTGCAAAGGTATAAAAAAATCCTGTAATTAAACAATCAAAGGCACATCTCTAAAAAGGGAGCTCTAACACTCACGCCTTTCTTAGATTTATATGTTTGAAATGCTTATTCGATCATGATTAAATCGTTCTAGAAAGGATAAAGCATTGGCTTGACTCACCAGTTCTGTGGTTTTTGATGGTATGTTCAGAGATATATTATTATATAGCATATCTGTGCACCCCACCCCTTTAATTTCAGAAAGACGATTGATAGAGTTATGAAAGTGGTGTCTAAGTAATAGCAAAGTGAGTATGTTCTAAGCGGGGGAACCATTTAAGCGGTATTGAGCGGTGGAATTCGTAGTCAGTATTTTTATTTCAAAAACTGTACCAGATATGGAAATAAAGACCTTGCGCACATTGACGTCTAGATAAGAACACATAAGCCGTGATTTCCAAAACTGTGTCGTCACGAAAGTCGGAAGAATGGAGCATTTGCCTGTTATTTAACTCGTTTATACTTCTTGCTACAAAGCACATCTGGAATATAACAACAGATTAAAACGCAGGGCCCATCACTCTGTTATTAAAAATTCCGCATCAAACACCAGCCGATCACAGTACTTGATGTCGAACTTCAACATCACATCTAGAAATTCCTATCACCTAGTAATGGGTGTTCTGCCTACATTACATGTCATTACGCGAAAGGCATGCCTCATATGTTCATATTACGCCAATAAGGAACGTTCACTAGACCGCTAAGGGATGCATGATAAAGTTGCACCACAGTTAGCTATCTCAGCATGCCCTTCCAGTAGTGCTGAGCAGCGAATGAGCTCGGGAATTTACAAACGTGGCTTTTGAAAGGCATAGTCTGATTGTGACGTCACAACTTTAAAAATCGCGGAAAAACAAATCCGTGTTTTATGCATTCCATTCTTAACATGTTAATCGTCACGTGAAGAAAGTGTCCCTTACAGGTAATATATTTGTTAGAACTGAGTAAATCACGCATGCTTCAAGTCAAAACTTTTGCTTTTTTTAAACGTAGCTCAGCGACGAATAACACTCTCCATATAAATACATAATAACTGGTGAAACGTGGTCTACCAAACGAAATAAGTTTGTTGGTTTTCGTAATGGCCACAAGTTTTGTTCTAGGAGCCCGCGTCAGACAAATTTGTTTCGTTCACTTGACTACGTTCAAAAACATCACTTTTAACAGTCTTTTCCAAAAAATTATTAAGTTACTTTTTTCATGATTGTGCATATATAATGAAGCAGTTGTTTCCAGTGGCCCACCACGTCGAGTTTTGTTTTGTGGCGATTAGCGTCTTATTATTAATGTGTCCAAGTTATTTTTAGTATCAAACAGATGACGTTCTACAACTAAGTAACTTATTTTCCCCTCTTATCTCTTGCCGTTTTGAAGATAAGAGCCTAACACCAAATTTTACCGCTAGGTGACGTAGTAAGTTTGCTTATCCAGTAGTGCATAGCCATTTATTTTATAACTGGAAAACATTTTGTGACGATTGTTTATTATTTACGAACTAGATTATTAGTTGATGAGTAAATAGCAGCCTTCGGATATTCTTTAACGTAACGAACTAAAATCATCAATCAACATTCAATCATCAAAAGAAATTTTTCGAAAAAAGCATATTTTACCACTTTAAAAATTAAATTATATATATATACATTTTAAAAACTCGTCTTCATTATGAACAGCTAAACAAGGATCGACTCTATTTTATGACTGATTCGAACATTGTATCCAGTCAAATACCTGGGAAATAGTTCAATTGCTTAACCATCACACAGAGAAAAAGAATCAGAGGTCTCACTCCCATAGACCTTAATGGCAACTTTTTTTAACATTACACCTCATATAGACAGTACGCCATCTGTGGCCGACTAGGGAACTAACAAGAATACGTCAGCGTGACGTCACTGCGACGCGATTGTAAACAAAACCATTCCCTTTCGTCATGACAACGATGTAAACAATAAATAGGCATTTATACGATATTTAACTCGTTTTCCAACGATTATTAAATTTAAGAATAGCTTATTTTATATATATATATATTGTTAATTTGACATTGTTTTAATAATAATGCCGTTTATTATTGTTTATATAATTATTCTAATCATAAAACGTTTTTTTATTCTCATTAAATTAGCCTTTTCTTTAATACAGAAATTAAAAGTAAATATTAAACATCATTCAAAACATTAAAAAAAGTTGAATTGCCTATTTGAAGTGTAGCAATCATTTATAACCAGTGGATAAATAATTTAAGATAAACTATTTTTCATATTAATAATTTCATTTATTCTTTTTCCAAGAAAAATTCTTTCAGATCATAAAATATTTTTAAACCAAAAGGAAATTAATTTTTATTAATTTAGCTAATATTATACCATCTCTTTTGGAACATGTTAAAACTTCAACGAAAAATTACTTTTTAAGAAATTCACATTAATTTTTCCAAGATACGAATATTGATAAAATGTAATTTCCATAAAGAAAATTCTCTTGTGGTTTCCTTAAACTCTACAGGAAACTAAATTTGTTGTTTTAATTAATATTATACTTTCAGAATACTTTAAAAATTCAACAATAAATTAATTTTTAATAAATACACATTCATTCTTGTTCCAAAATTTAAAAACTAATAGAATGTTATTTTCATAAAGAAAATTCAATTTTTTAAAAACCTCTGCAGGATATTAAATTTTTTGATTAAGTTAATATTATACCATCTCTTTTAGAATATATTAAACTTCAACAAATTATTTTTTCAACAATACACATTAATTTTTTCAACCCAGAAAACAAATTATATACATTCATTGATTTTTGTAACAAGATGTTATAATACAAAATGCAAAAAAAAACCCCAAAATATAATGTCACAATTTTATTGAACAAGCATAATAAAGTACACAACATTGTTAATACATAACATTTCTAACAAACACTGCCTAGTAGCCAGATTTATTTGTTATATAGAGTATAAAAACACTCAATATAAGACAGTGTAATTTTTTAAAAAGATCAATAGCTGAATTAGGTTAGATTATATTAACATCCCGTTTTGAAGCAACAGGAGGGCTATTTAGGGATGGACCTCGTAATTTTGAACCGCAGTCAGATAACGAGGCCGACACCTGAGCTGGCACCCCCTCTCAAAACTTCAGCGCAACACCAACGGGAGGGAGTTTGGACATTGCGTATGATTTAGCGTGCAACAGGCCCCATACACGGCAAATCTTCGATGGAATCGGGTTTTGGGCCTGCGACCCTCCGGTCCCGAGGTCGAGACCTTTCCACTAGGCCACTGCGGCCCCAATCAATAGCTGGAGGGGGACATAATAGAATGGCCCTTCTTTCCTAGAGTGGCTCCTACCAGGACTTAAAACTCCTGTCCAACTTCGTCATCCTGTAGAATCTGCAGCTACAAAAATCTCGAACTGCCTGAAAGGACAAATAAAATTCCTCTAGAATTCCATTTTAACATAAATTTCTTTATATAAAAAACACTACTCAATTATCATGCATTATTATGAATAAAATATTCACTTAACAGGGTCTCTAACCAAGACTAATAATTAGAATTCTAAGTCATTAACAATAAAATTAACTTTCTTGTGTCAAGTTGTGATGATTAAAATAGATCAAAATATTTTGATATTCTAAATAAAATATTAGCTAAGATGCTTATCAGAAAAGCTTTCTATATTTTATTTATACAAAAGAGTATGAAATTTTATCTGGAAAATCTCTACATTAATAAAAATTAATAAGAAATATCTTCTTAAAATGGAATTTAAATTTGCAAATAGAAGATGTTATATAAAGGTACTGATTTATTTATAATATATACATACTTATAGCAGCAAATAAATTGATGTAACATTGTAATAATATATAATACAAGTGTTGTACCGCTTTTGGCCATGCATGTGGCCAAAAGGGGTACAACACTTGTTCCACTTTTGGCCACATGGTTTGTTATTATGTTTTTACTCATAAAATACTTTTAAAAATATCAGGATAAAATAAAAGTAACTAATTTAGTTTTGTTTAGATTTTATGTGGCAAAAATTCCAATTTAAATAGAAGAAGTCAGGTGATATTTCCATCAAAAGATTTTGCTACTCTCCAACTAAAGTTTTAAATGCAATTAAAGACAATCAAAATGGAAAGCCTGCAGTAAAGATTAGCAAAGTTTATGGAATGCCTAATTCCACTTTGCATCGCATAATTACAGGGAAGGGCATCATTTTCCGGCTATGGTGGGCATGGTAATTCTGACGCAGTATTAAAGAAATGAGGTAAAAAATCAGTAGGAAGAATAGATTTTGGGAATTGCAAGAATGGGATTTTCAATTGTCAAAGACAAACTTCTTGATCTATTCAAAAGATATTCAGGCCAGTAAAATAGAATGTCAGTTTCAAAATGGAAGGCCAGGCAGAAAGTGATATAATCCTTTTATATAATAGCATCCTAGAATTAGTTATAAGGCAGAGATTTTTAATAAAACACAGGCAAATATCATAGATGACAAAAGCCAAACTTGGATTAAGGAGTCGAAGAGCTCTTAGGTGAAGAAACGAGTGTTTTAGATAATCCCAAACAGGTGTACAATACTGATACTGATGAAACTTCATTTTTTAAAATTTTCTAAAGGCATGCTTTAAGTATTTGCATAAAAATTTACCCCTCCCCCCTTAAAAAAAACAAATTTTTATGCAAGTATTATACAACATGTATATTACCAACCAAGTTAAATGTTTGTTTTCTGCTTCCTGCCTCTTTAACTCAAACTTACAGCTAAAATCAACTAATGTACATTTTATTTTACTTTTCTACAAATTCAATAAAAAAAGTGGTTTGTAAAATATGAAAATAATGTAATAAAATACATACTGCATAAAAATGCTTTATTTTTGCTTAATATTCATTGTTTCCTGTTATATAGTATGATATTAATGTGGCCAAAACAGGTGCAAGGTGGCCAAAACTGGTACAAATTGGGATAAATTATTTATGGGACAACTTATATTAACAATTGGGATATATTATTTATTTATTCATAACTCAAAATATAAATTTTTCCAGAGAAAGATTTTATAATTAACACAAAGGCAAGAAAATTTACTAAAGAACATTGTAAGTATGACTTAAAAAGCTTTAGCCAGTCATCCACTGTGAAAATTCAAATTTTCTCTTAATGTGGCCAAAACTGAAGCATCTACCCTATAACATTGTAATAATAAAATAGTGTAACATTAACTAGACTACAGATATTCTTAGTCAGCTCTTACATCTAATAGCATTTCACAACAGATCGTTTTTTAATTAGAAAGATTTGTGTAAGATATAACTAAGAATACTTAACACACAACCCAAAATTACTTTAACTTTCAGGACAAAGAATAACAATTTTCATGTTGTAAAATTCCATAACACAAAACTGAGAATCAAAATAATCTGAAGATGCTAGAAAACTTTATCTTAATTTCTACAATATAGTTATGAATGTATTATTAAGTACATAATTTGTAATATACTGCTGTATTTATATTAACATAGAAGCTCATATATTATTTCAACTTGACTGATAAAAGAATTATAGCTATTATAAAAGTCAACAATAAATATTTTCGCAGCAATAGTCAAAGAAGGATTGATAGTTATTAAGGTTGTTTTTATTCCCAGGTCAAATTATTAAGAAGCAATATAAATCTATAAAAATACAGGAATGCATACATTTTTCCTATATTGCATATTGCGTCAACAGTTCTCATTCCATTAGGATGAGAAGTTTTAGACAACGGATATTGCACCAAAAAATAAACTTCATTATTTTATTTATAAAAGTGAAACTAAATGTTACAAATGTTTGATTAACCTAAATCGACTTTGATTGTAAGTTAGGAAACATGTATTAAACTTACTTGTTCATAAGATCGACATCGAACACAACACAGCTAACATGGCGGCGACCTTGGAGTTCCGTTTGAAACGGCGGCGGGTATATATGTGGCTAGTTCCCTTGGATGGCGAGTGGGGGCGCTGATCAAATTGCGGAGTGAGACCTCTGATTCTTTTTCTCTGTGAACCATCATACGTAACATTTCATATAAATCGGAAAAGAAGAAAACTGCTCCAAAGTTCGATTTAGATTAAAAAGATCGCAGCGCCGCTCGGCGCGAGTATAGAAAATCAGTACAAAAACTGCATTCTCGGAGCGTAGCCATAATCTCCATTTCTGTTCATTACTGTGATTTACTGTTCTGTGTGATCAATTGTTGAGTTCTGCCAAACATTTGGGTGATTCACAGATTATTAAAGTTTCCTTGAGATGAAAACAGGAAATTTCAGAGACCATATTTTAATAACAATCAACCTTGCAGAGATGGTATGGAGAGATGAGGCATGCTTTTGGGATAAAGACGTGCACACAGTGACACAAACTAGGGGTTAAAAGTCGGAGAGGAAAAGAAATTTAGAGAAACCTAAAAGTACTCGGCATTATAAGGTGTAGACACCAAAATTTAAAATTACAAAATTAGCTTGCTTTCCTGAACACTATTGATTTTTTTTTTGTAATAACTAGATTTAAACATCTACAATGGAATAAAAATTTGATTTTTCTCGCAGAAAGTATGTATGTGGGGGGAGCCACCCTCACCCCCGAGTCGCCACCACTACGTGTACAACAAGCAGAACGCCCGTACTGGACGACGGAAAATTCTAATTGGTCTGTCGAAGTCCGACATCAAGTACGCTCTGTCAGCTAATGATTGGTGCAGAATTTTTAATAACAAGATTGGTCAACCCAGTATTTTATTTTGTACTTGTGGTCCAGATGCACTTTGTGGCAGCAAAAGAGATGATAAGCTTATCATGGGTAAAGACTGCATTCTTCCGTGTTTCGTGACAACACAGTTTTGGAAATCGTCGTCTAACAAACGCTGGATTCGTAACTCTAATGCTTGTAGGTGTCTTTTCGTTCAAAAAAATCGATGGCGCGCTACATCTTGGAATTTGTTTTTTCCCCGTATATTTTACCCTTTTCAAATTAAGAATGCTTATTTCGAATTTTGTTGTTAAATATTTCTGTAAATGATCTCATTACGTAGCACAGAGTTACTTAACTATACATAGAACACATTTATGACTATTGCTTTCTTATTTCTGAAGTCAAGGGGGGGGGGGGGGGCCATTCAAAATATTTGTGGGAAGTCTGCATATTGTAAAGATTATAGTGCGTAGTATTGTATCTTTTAAAATTTTTATTTTTTCGTTGTAATGATGGCATTTATTAAAGGAAATCACCGTGTATGTGAGTTGTCCCTCATTGTCTCCTGCGATCAATATTTTCAGATCCAGTCCGCTACTGTTTCCCACCGTCCCACTAAGGGCCTTATACCCTTTCGGGATGGCCGCGTCGGTGTGGGCTTCTTATGTTATCTTATCCAGAAAGATGAAGTAAATACTTGACCATACTTACAAGATCAAAAGCTGAAGTGATCCTCTCCCCACTATATCGGATCAAGCATTTACCGCAAAACTTGTTCTGTGCTGTACGACATCCGATCACATTGTTGGTACTCGGCCGGATGTGAAATGAAGCTTTCCTGGGAAGAACCTAGGAACTCCCGCTCTTTTCAACGCCATCTAACGCATCAGAGAAGCATTTCCGACCTAGCCCTCCAATCTGATTCCGAGTCGTCAACATTTATCCTACTCTCCTAGAATTTTTTTGAACCTGATGCTGAGGCAAATAGTCTGTTCAACAATGGACGAGGAAAGATTCAAATTTACACAGCTAACTAAACTCTTAGATGCAGTTTTCAAGAGTGAACCCGAAATCAACAAAATGGTATTTGTTTCCTGATTGAATAAATGCATACATTTTTGGCCTCTGATCATCGCTGTATTTACAAAATGAATGTGGTAAACTAAGTGTAAAAGAAAGATAAAACTAAGATTCATTAAAAAAATTTCTTTAAATTGAAGGAAAAGCAAATTCTTTTTATCTTGACAATTCTTTAAAAAAATAATAATTAAGATATTTTATAACTTTTCAATACCAAGTGTATTAAATATTTATGAATTTTAAACATATATTACCTGCCATGTTTCAAATTGAGGCATTGGGTGGAAATCTTACCTCGGGAAAAAATATTGGAAAAGTGTCAGAAAACATTCCTTCTCTTTCTTCCAAATTCACATACGTAAAGCAGTTCTAAAATATTTTTAAAGTTTTATAAGATATTTCAACGCGTTTAATTTCGATTTTTTGATAAGAGAGCTAATTTTCAACTTAAATACTCAGCTATATTATAAGCATTGCGATTATATACTTGGTCCATGAAACCCAATCTTCCAAGACGAATATGATAAATATGCTTAGAAAATGTTAACTGTTGATAAAGTGATTGTATTTGTCTGTTCTTTAACCGTCTGCCAATTGAATTTTATAATTTAACTACTGCACGAAAAAAAGGAAGATTTCCCCTCCCCCCGACTAATAACTTACATTTCTTAGAGCTAATCCAACCATTCCAGACCATTTCTTGTCCGGTCTTAATACTCCATATGCACGTATCATTTGCAGTTCGTAACTGAAGGAAGAAATAAACATTATCAAATGCACAAAATTACACAACCGATAAACAAAAGAAATTTGAAACCTTAAAAGAATTGAAATTGGCAGAAGAAAATTCCAGTTTATAATTTGTCAATATAGTAAAATTTCGATTAACCGTCATTCGTTTAGCCGCCGGTTTCTGTTATCCGTCATCGGCTAAATTGCATCTAATGTATATTCTGTAAATTACTACTCTTATAATGGCTTTTATACTTTTCGTTTTGTAAAATTAAATTGCATCGGATTTTGCTATAGGCGCTGTTTTACATCAGAATGTCAATAACATGCCAGAACCACTCTCATTTTTTCTCGAAATTCTACTGAAACATTTATAGTGTCTATGATTGGGACTTACTTGCAATATATTGTGCTGTTCGCCATTTTCGATATTTTCTGGAAGGCACACAATTCAAAATTTATTACGATCAGAAACCACTTACGTTTGCTTTCTGTCAAAAAACAGATAAATTCTCTCCTCGTCAGTCTAGACAAATGGAATTTTTGGCTCAATTTTCGATCGATATACGGCACGTTTCTGGTGATTCTAATGCTGTATTCATAAGATTCACTTACCAGTCAAAATTTATTTTGACGTTACCGCTAAGGAGCAGGAGTCCGGTAATAGTCTCGAGTCTTTAATGAGAGCTGATTCAGGATTGAAGCTTAAGCCTATTAAACTTTCATCTGGAGCAAAGTTAATGTGTAATGTCTCCTCTGGCACTGTTTGCGTTTTATTCGTCGAATTGAGCGGACTGTATTGATTATTTAAAATATATTATTTATTTACATATATACAGGTTGTTCCAATATATACAGATACCCTATTGGAAAAAATTCAAAATACCGGCATAACCGGCATACCGGCATAAAATACCAGTAAAAACATACCGGAAATTTTAAAGCCGGTATGAAATCATACTGGAAATTTTGAAACCGGTATAAAACCATACCGGAAATTTTGAAACCGGTATGAAACCATACTGGAAATCTTGAATCCGGTATGAGACCATACTGGAAATTTTGAAGCCGGTATGATACCACACTGGAAATTTAGAAGCCGGTATGATACCATACTGGATATTTTGATACCAGTATGAAAACAAACTGGAAATTTTGAACCAGTATAAAAATATACTGGAAGTATTTAAGACAGTATACTGGTTTAAATACTTGTAATAAGTGCGTAACAATAACTTAAATACTTGCAATATAAAAAGTTTGATTAACCATATATGTGTATGGAAGTGGATCCTCGGAGGGAGAGAGATAAGCCCCCTAAAGTAGGCGTAATCTAATTTTTAAAAATAAAATTAGTTATTACTAGGGGGCTCTGCCCCTGCTCGCGAAAACTCGCCAATCCCCCAGAGGATTGCAATCCTCCCGCGTTTGCTAAGCAAACCTTGCTCGCTTTGCTTGCTATAATGAAAACACTGCGTGTCTTAGCAAAAATATTGTAAAATTTATATATATATATATATGAATCCTTTATTTTGCTTCTGATGCTTTAATTTAAATCAGCACAGAATAAAATATTTTAGCCTCAAAAGGATATTTTTCTTCAAATAAAACTTACAAAGAAAATTATGAAAGTGATAAACAAATGAATAAGATGTACAAAATTAAAACAATATAATTATTCTAAAAACTAACTCTGAAAACAAATTAGATTTAATATTATTAATAAAGAGATTGTGGTTTTACATCTTATCACTATGAACATAAAAAAAAGACAGTATTATGGATAAATAAAAGTCGTAAGCTGATTTCCTTTTAATGCTTTCACCTTAGTCAAGAAAGATTAAAATTTTTTGGTCCTTTTCAGGGCCAAAAAATTTTAATCTTTCTTGAC
>BGPR01005122.1:57173-99040 GCA_013235015.1 Araneus ventricosus
CCCTGAAAAGGACCGTTTTATGAGGAAAGCATCAGGAAGTCAAATTCAACAGGCATTGATGTATCAGAGAATTCTCTTAAACATTTTTAAAAAAATTCAACCTTATTCCACGATATATACAAACACATACATAAAATCATGAATATATGTAATAAATACAATATATTGCCCTTCTGAACATTACAAAAATTTCATTCCGTATATACAAAACATGATTTGAAAATTTCCATTATTATTCACCGTAAAGACAGACATCCTTGCATAAGATTACATATAATAAATGAGCAAATTTGCAATATATCATTACACTAAAAAAAAAATTCTCTTAAAACAATTGATATACATTAAAAAATTTAATACTGTGCACAGGTCAAAAATTTAAATTATATACAAAATATAAGCTACATTGATATAAAAGGGTTATGTTAATGTTCACGGTATTTCTCTGCAAAGACAATGAATACCTCTCTTTGGTCAAAGAGATATAAAACGTTATCAAATGACCTGGTCTAGCCTAACTAACATAATGCCATGTATGAAAACAGGATTAGTTAATACCGCACACATTCTTAGGAATTAGAAGTTTGGTCTTAGGACTCTTATAAGCAGGAAAGAAAAATGCCAAACGTACAGGGAATTGTTTTCTTTTAAAACTAAAGGATTATTATTGTCCGATGGATGAGCGGTATTGCTCTGGGAATAAAAATGTTTACTTTTGAGCTGGACTAATCATTTCTAGTTAATAACGTTACGCTGTAGTTTTGTCACTTATCCAAGTTGTGACAGGCCGCTTTAGGCATCAAATTTTTGAGTAAGGTAGCAATACTGCACTCTTTATTTTCTACTTGCTGCTGGTTCTATGTAAGTGAACGGCCAACCCTTACGATTACCTACATGAGATTCTGAGAGAGCAATACGTAACCGGAACGAGTACAACAGTAGAGCCCCCAGCAAATCAAGATATTTGCATTTATCCAGTTGCTAACAGTTAATACAAACAAAAATATTTCACCACTTAATCAGTGCAGCGATCCTATGGTTTATCCTCTTCTATTTCTGAATGGAGAATGCGGTTGGAATTCCAACTTGGAACATGTTGAAGAAAGAAGATCTGCAAAACGTGTTAGGGTTACATAGTTGCAATATTATTCCTACAGGTTTGCTGTTCGTAATGCAGATATGTAATGTAAGTAATGTAGATATGTAAGTGCTCCTGAAGCGATGTGGAGACTCATTGAATTTTCTCTCTCAGAAGAATCTCATGTAGGTAATCATGAGGTTGGCCGTTCACTTGCCAAACCAACAGCAAGTAGTAAAAATAAAGTGCAGTGATAATGCTACCTCAAAATTTGATGCCTTCAAACGGCCTGTGCAACAAGGATAATAGTGACAAAACTACAGCGTAACGTTATTGAAGCAGAAATGATTGAGTCAAGCTCAAAAGAAACATTTTTAATTCCCAGAATACCGCTCATCCCATCGGACAATAATAATCCTTTTAGTTTTAAAAGAAAACAATTCCCTGTACGTTTGGCATTTTCTTTCACCATTAATAAATCCTAAGACCAAACTTCTAATAAAGTGTGCTTGGTATTAACTAATCCTGTTTTCACACATGACCAAATTTATGTTGGTTAGGCTAGAGCCAGGTCATTTGATAACGTTTTAATTATCTCTTTGACCAAAGAGGTATGTCATTGTGTTTGCAGAGAAATACCGTGAACATTAACATAACCCTTTTATATGTATGTAGCTTATATTTTGTATATAATTTAAATTTTGACCTGTAATACAGTATTAATTTTTTAAAAAAATGTATATCAATTGTTTAAGAGAATTCTTTTTTTAGTGTAATGATGTAGTGCAAATTTGTTCATTTATTAAGTGTCTTATTCAAGGATGTCTGACTTTTACTGTGAATAATAATGGAAACTTTTCAAATCATGTTTTTTATATCCAGGAATGAAATTTTTCGTCATGTTCAGAAGTGCAATGTTTTGTATATACAGGAATGAAATTTTTTGTAATGTTCAGAAGGGCAATATATTGTATTTACAATGCATATATTCATGATTTTATGTATGTGTTTGTATATATCGTGGAATAGAGTTGAATCATTTTTAAAAAAAATGTTTAAGAGAATTCTCTGATACATCAATGCCTGTTGAATTTGACTTCCTGATGCTTTCACTACATAAAAAACGGTCCTTTTCAGGGCCAAAAAATTTTAATCTTTCTTGACTAAGGTGAAAGCATTAAAAGGAAATCAGCTTACGACTTTTATTTATCCATAATACTGTCTTTTTTTTATGTTCATAGTGATAAGATGTAAAACCACAATCTCTTTATTAATAATATTAAATCTAATTTGTTTTTAGAGTTAGTTTTTAGAATAATTATATTGTTTTAATTTTGCAACTCTTATTCATTTGGTTATCACTTTCATAATTTTCTTAGTAAGTTTTATTTGAAGAAAAATATCTTTTTGAGTCTAAAATATTTTATTCTGTGCTGATTTAAATTAAAGCACGTGGTACCAGAAGCAAAATAAAGCTGATTCGTATATATATACGATATATTTTTATTGAATGATTTAATTATGTCAATTTGATAAATCTTGTGCTCCATAATATGTACCTAATCCAGTACAATTCTATAATCAATATTCTACTATGATACCGGTTTGATACTGGATCCAGCATCATACCGGAACCTTATACCGGTTTATGAAGCACCGGTTCCGGTATGATACCGGTTTATGAAACACCGGTTCCGGTATGATACCGGTTTATGAAACACCGGTTCCGGTATGATACCGGTTTATGAAACACCGGTTCCGTTATGATACTGGATCCGGTATGATACCGGTTTATGAAACACCGGTTCCGTTATGATACCGGTTTATGAAACACCGGTTCCGGTATGATACTGGATCCGGTATGATACCGGTTTATGAAACACCGGTTCCGGTATGATACTGGATCCGGTATGATACCAGTGTTTCATAAGCCGGTATAATTTTTTTATACCGGAATTTTTTTTCCCAATAGGGTACAATTCCAAAATATGCTGACTGATGGCATAAGTTGAGGTTGTTCATGCAAGAGCTAGATGCGAACAATTGTAATAAAACTGAACATGGTGAAAGCGATATGACATATGAAGTGAATGCGTTGAGAGATGCTAATAACAATCTTGAATATGTAGAAATATGTATTATCCAATGTTTTACTTATGCGATAGAGTAGATATGCTTTCAATATATAATAAAAAAACATAATGTGAAATACATGGGCGAGCTGCGATGCCCATACCACATGCACATATGAAAACCAAACAACTTCTACTAACTCTGACAGAGATGCAAGAAGCCGGCGTCAAAGGGTTGCTATGAATTAGAAAAGGAGCCAAACTTGTAGTTGGCGCGAACAGACACTATACGCCCTTATGATCCAAAAACTTTTGGGAGGATTGTTTCCTAAAGTATTCATTCTCTTTCTCATCCTGGTGATAACGCCACTATCAAATTAATTAAAGACAGGTTTATCTGGCCCACCTTACAAAAGGACCTCACTCAGTTTTCAAAGAACTGCATTGCCTGCCAGTCGAATAAAATATCAAGATATTACAAGTCTGCTGTAGGACAGTTTCCCCTGGTTTAAGCACGTTTCAAACATATGCATCTTGACATAAAAGGCGCATTGCCACCACCTATGGTAATCATTACTGCCTCACATGCGTCGATAGATATTCCAGATGACCTGAAGTTTTTCCGATGCCTGACATGGAAGCTGAAACTTGTGTTGAAACGTTTCTTAATGGTTGGATGTCAAAATTCGGAGTCCCCGAGGTAGTCACAACGGAGCGAGGATCACAATTTGAATCGGAACTTTTCCAGGCATTTACCAAATTTTTAAGGCTCACAGAGGATCCAAACCACAAGCTACCATCCGGCTTCAAATTGCCTGCTGGAAAGGTTCCATCGTCAATTAAACCATTAACCGCTGGTGTTGCGTTGACGCAACGGTCAAAATAAACGCTTATAAAAAATTAACTACCCAATAAATTTTATATTAATAGCAGTTTTTGATTGGGGTATAATATGGAGAATGATTCGGTAAAAAAATATTTGCCTTTAACGGGGATCTTATTTTTAAAATTGAGTTCCGTACCTGATGTATTTTTTAACCAAAACTTTTGCCTTGGTCTTTTCGGAGAAAAAATACTAGAAGAGAAGCAAGAGTGTTAGAGGTGATCTTTTGTTATTCAAGGTCACTGAATGTCACAACATGCCATGAATCAGTTGTTTGTGGTTTCGTGGAGGAGGGAGCAAAAACACCTGTAGCGTTCTCGCAACGTCAGCGGAAAACTTCTAGTTCAGTCCCTTACTTGCGCCTATAGATGTTGTGGTCATTTTTCTCATTCTGACTGTACGAAATGCCTAGAAAGAGATATCTTACGCTCGAAGAAGCTATAAAAGAATTTGTGAATATGATACATATGATCATGAACAGAGTGACATCGATATTGTTGTTGTTCCGCCAGAAACTACAGAAGCTAGTGATGAAGAAGAAGGAAATGATATTATTTTGAATCATGACAATGATGATTTACCTTGTGATACTGCTGGTAAAATTGAAGCGCACTCAC
Source organism: Araneus ventricosus (assembly GCA_013235015.1). Classification (NCBI taxonomy): domain Eukaryota; kingdom Metazoa; phylum Arthropoda; class Arachnida; order Araneae; family Araneidae; genus Araneus; species Araneus ventricosus. Next base: position 61,824 of record BGPR01005122.1, read on the forward strand.
AAAAGAAGTTTGAGTCCACTGAAAGTAGTTTTAGTCGTGCTAAAAAATTTAAGAAATCAAAACCTGAACACTTCAAATGGATAAAAAAGGAACCCTTATATATGCCTCAGCGAGAAATGAAGGAAAAGACAGAATAGAAATTGTAGAAAACAAAATAAAGGGTAAAACGTTGCAGAGAGATTTTTTAAATCTTTTTTTGGTTCTGATGCTTTTTCACTTCTCGTCGAACAGACAAACTTGTATGCCAGGGAAAAGAGTCGCTCAGATTTTATGGCATGTAAAGCTGACATGAGACGATTTATTGTTTTACAGGATATCAGTCTTTACCTCAGGAAGAAATATATTGGTCTCTTGATAAGGATATTTCGGTTCCTATTGTGCGAGATTCGATGTCATGTTTGCAATACGGGAACATGAAACAGAATTTGCATTTGTCTGACAACGGTCTAATCAATAATATTGATAAGTTATATAAGGTTAGACCGTAGCTAAACTTGCTAAATAAAAAGTTTCAACAATTTGGTATATTTTCGCATGATTTGAGTATTTATGAGCAAATGATTCCTTATCGAGGTAAATATTCTGTAGTGAAGACTTTCGCGAGTGAAACTACTTTTACGAAGAAGACATTTGTAAAAAAAATGCTAAAATTTAAAAATAAATTAATTATCTGCAAAGTTATTTCTAGCTTTCTGAAATGTAACAAAACTGAAAAAAAGCTTTTCTCCAGCGTTCAACTCTAAGAAAATTTCTCACAATTTGAATTCAACTCATTTAAAATCTGTACCCTTATTCCGTTGCGTGAACTCAACAGTTGATATTTCAGAAGGTAAGACAATTTTTCTCATTTTTACTCTAAATTATTGTTATATATGTACAAATTAATAACTTATATTAATTGTATAGATAAAAAAATCATCCCTTGTGGTTTTGGCCGCTAATGGGTTAAAGGATGCTGTCAAGTGTTATTGCCTTTCTGCACCACAACGGACGAGTGTTCTTCCTTTAGTTACGCTGGGTATCCGTACAAGTTTAAAGGACGATTTAGGTGTTTTTTCTGCTGAATTACTTTACGGCGAGGTTTTGCGTCTTTCTGGAGAATGTTTCCGGACGTCAAAGTCTACCCCTGCAATTCCCGCGTTCCTACAACATCTCAAGAACCACAATCAGAGCCTGCAACTGGTTCCGGCTTCCAACTTTGCGAAAGATAAAGTGTTCATTCACAAGGATCTTCCTACTACAACCGTCGGCTACTACTACCACCTTCGTCCGGCGAGATACTGTTCGTTGACCGCTTCAGCAACCATATGACTGACCATACAGAGTTCTAAGGTTTTCACTGGACCCATAAGGTTTTCACTCTGGATGTGCGTGGTCGAAAACGGACAGTGTCTGTGGATAGACTAAAACCAGCCTATATATTAAGCGATAATATGCAACCCGAAGACCTTCCCACAGTACGTAACACGATCTGGACGCACTGTCCGGTTTCGTATTGATCCTACTGTCCTCTCATAGCTGATCCTGGGTTTCGTGGGGGAGTACTGTAGATATTATCGATATCTAGCCGGGCGTTAAATTAATTAAATTTAATTAAATTAATTAATAATTAAAAAAAATTAAAAAAAATAATTAATTAAATTAATTAAATTCTGTTAAAGTAGAGCTACAGCTGATTTGTGAATACTACGACTTCTTCTACTTTTAGTATTGTCTAAAAATGTCGTTATTTATTGCAATTAATTAATGTTCGTTGATGTTTGTTAGTCTTTGTTTAGTGTTAAGTTTTTAGTTAATAAATTATTTTTTTTAAAGATAGCTCTATTAATTTCACGCGTTACAACACTGCTACACTTCTACTGAATATTCAGGATATTGAGGATCAGGCCCTCTACAGTTAGTAACAAGTCAAGATGTCAGTTCGTGAAAAGTTACCAGCGATTGAATCTCAGGTGATTGAAATAATATGTGTTTCTACGCCTCTAAGAGCTATAGAAATAGTTCCATAAAACTAAACAACTTTCGTTTCAGATATAGATTTTTTTTTACACAGAATATGAATTATTTGAGTTTTAAACTAATCTAGATTCAAATATATCAATTACTTTTAAATATATTAGAATCTTATTCTCGACTGTTTATCTGAGAGTAGTGATACATCTCGTAGATTTCACCTGTCAACTTCAGCTGTCACTGACTGTAGAGTTATTTCGATTTTTAGACAGTCTGTTTAAATTTCATTCTATTTTGTTTAGAAAGTACATTATTTTTTCTGTCTTTGACCTTTTGAGCTTACATTTTCCGGCTTTTGGAAGAATGGAGAATTTTATATTTGAATACTCTTCCAATTATTTTTTATTATGCAAGTTTCTAATAATAATTCTATCATGGCGCCTGGCCCGTCGTGCGCTGTAACAAGGGGGACTGTGGATTGCTTTGTGCAAGGGGTATCCACACATAAGGAGTTACTTGCGCAGTTATTGATTTCTAACTTTTCAACAAGATTTACGATTTGTGGTAAGGCAAGATGTAAAACTTGCCCTCTGGCATGCAAGGAACAATTGGGGAATGAAGATGAATTGGATATCTTTTGTAAAGTGAAAATTGAATTTAATCTATTTAATTCAATGTAATGAATGTAAACTTAATTATATTGGGCAAACTTGTACTAAATTAAGTATTAGCATTAATGGTCACAGATCCGCAATTAAAAATTCTTGTAAAAAAGCATTCCATGACTATGAGCTTATGCATTTCCAGTTTCACAAAATTATAATTTAATTAATATGTAAAATAATATTATAAAACCTTCAGACAGTTCTCCAGCCCCAACCACTCGACGGATTTCGATAATTTTTATTTCATATAAAAGCTTATGACGTCTAGATATGTCAACAAGGGTCTCCTGTCCCCCACCACCCATTTTCGAACGAAATCGAAAAAACAAACCTCCACCATACATTATCGATTTGTTTATTATGATAAAACTTTCAGGCAGTTCGCCAGCCCCAACCACTCGACGGATTTCGACATTTTTGAAGGTTATGACGAAAGTTATGACGTCTAGATATATCAAGAGTCTTATGCCCTCCCTCTTTTTCGAACTGGGAACATCGAAAAACCACTGCTCCTCTGTACATTGTCTATGGGTAACCTATGGGTATGTAAACCTTGTAGAAATTCCCCAGCCCCAACCACAAGACGGATTTCGACAATTCTTTTTCGTTTGCAAGGTTAGGATGTCTAAATATGTCAGCAAGTGTCACCTTTTCCCCACCACCCTCATTTTCGAACGAAATCGAAAAAAACATATGGAGAATGTATGGTGGAGAAATGTTTTTTCGATTTCGTTCCAAAATAGGTGGTGGTGGGGGCAAGCAACCCTTGATGACAAAGCTAGACATCATAACCTTTCAAATGAACAAGAATTGTCGAAATTCGTCAGGTGGTTGGGGCTGGGGCATTTCTACAAGTTTTACCCATAGACAATGTACAGAGGAGAAGTGGTTTTTCGATTTCGGTTTGAAAATTGGGGGGGGGGGGGAATCAATTGATGACATAATAGATTATTTTGACATTTTTTTTTTTGATTTGAGAAAATATGATAGTCTAGATATGTCATCAAGGGTCGCCTGCACACACACCCTTTTCGAACGAAATCGAAAAAACGTATATAGAATGTATGGTGGAGAAGTGTTTTTAAAATTCTATCGAAAATGGGGAGTGGTGGCGGACAGGCGACCCTTGATGACATATATAGACATCATAACCTTTCAAATGAAAAAAAAAATTGTCGAAATTCGTCGGGTGGTTGGGGCTGGGGGATTTCTACACGGTTTACAAATGGACAAATGTACAGAGTTGAAATGTTTTTACGATTTCGTTCGAAAATGGGGTGGTGGGGAAAAGCGACCCTTGATGATAAATCTAGACGTCATAACCTTTCAAGTGAAAAAAAATGTCGAAATCGGTAGAGTGGCTGAGTCTGGCGGACTCGGGGAAGTTTATTTTACTAAATTAATTTAAATATATAGATGATAGTAGATTTAAGGAGACTTATAGCGTCATCTAGCGGTAAAATTCGAAGTTGGCATTCTTATCTCGAAAACAGTAAGACATTCGAATTAGTTTAGTTTAATTTAGTAATATTAACGTCCCGTTTTGAAGCAAAATGAGGGCTCAAGACATTTGGGAATAAAATAAATTACGAACTCATACATCGCCTCGTATTTTATATGTAAAATCAAATTGCACACATTTATACTCAGAATGGAATGCGTAGGACGCTCCGTTGTTACTTCGCGGTTTCAGAACTTGTGACGTCACTCGAACAATAAACGCCTTCAAAAAGCTACGTTTGGAAAATCCGGAACGAATTTTGTGTCCATCCATATGACCCAACAAACACTAATACTGGCACTACTGGCAGGGTTTGCTGAGAACGGTTATGCGTGGCGCAACTTCATCTTGTGTCTCATCCATTGAAACGAGTGCAATGATTCTAAATTTAATGCCGGTATGAGGCTGATTTGAAAGACTGACAATTTTCTTTAGAAATAATTTATTAAAAAGACGTAGGAAAAGCCGAACATTTAATGTTTAATAAACTTGTTTTTAAAAAATTACCACTATTTTAATACAAAATATTCCTTCATAAACTTTAGTAAATATTTGAAATTTAAAGAGGATTTATGTTAATATTCCTTTATTTAAAGCAAGGTTTTTTGAATATTCGGGCTGGTAAATACGAATATAGTCTAAGGCAGACCAACTTACCAATATGAGCAAGACGGTATTTCCGACGCTTCAATGCTGAATAAAGTAAATAGTGTTTTGTCTTGTATTGACTCGCCGTATGACTTCGCCCACAGCCACGAAATGCAGATATTTTTAAACTTCGTGTGCGTAAAATCTATTATGGTCGTCTTGCTAAAACTAAAATGAGGGGATGTTCGATGGATTTAATACTTTTTTTATTTCATTTCGTATGTAAATATAATTTGGGCATTATTTTTTAAAGAAATAGAAGATTGAGGAATAACGATATGAATAGAAATGTGATATGAATGTGTTTAAAATTATACATGGTTGAAAATTTTAAAGTATTTATTCACTTTGCTTTGAGCTTTTCGTGAATCATTGATTCACTTCAATGATAATTTGAAAACAAAAAAGAATGTTGTAAATAAGTTGTAGCAAAAAATACTTGCTTTTATCGAAAAGACTCTAAAAATAAGGAATGGATAGTTCCTAGCAGACGTTAAGCCGGTGACCAACACTAATTGTGAAAAGTCTAATGGCGAAACAAACTGGATCACGTTTCCTCGACGCTCATCCATGAAGAATGGGCCCACTATGTCCATTTCCTGAAAAGAAGCAGAACGCAATAATGTGAAGAAATCCGACCCTGTTGCATGTTTGTCAGAGTAGAATTTCCAATACTGCACCGATCTCGATATTTTCAGTTATATCAAATAATGTGAATAAAAGCACACACATAATCATTTCACAATGCACGATTTATTTAACTTTTGAACAACAACAAAGAAATGCGTAAATCTGTATTAATCTATATAAGTGAGCGAAAGGAATGTGTTAAGGAAAAATCATTTTAAAATTCAGTTTTTAATTAAAATTAATCAGTTGGAAGCATTAACGAATTTGTCAAAATCTCTTGATGAAACAATTTCTTGTTTTAAGCAAAACAACTATTTCATTAAAAGAAAATTTGTGACGAAGAATAATGTTGGTTTTCTATTAAAATTTTATTTCATTTTGTGCTCCATGACAGATTTGCTCCAGCAACTTACAGTCCTGAGCATTGCTCCAATCATTCCAGTCCGCTTCTTATCGGGACCCAATATTCCGTACGCTTTCTCCAACTGTAATTGATAACTGTAAAATTATATAGATATTACATGAGAAAAGCATAAGATAAAAGGCAAATATAAGAAATCTTCGTTTAACAAGCAACACCACCTACCTCAATTTTTTAAAATTTCAAAGAGGAAGAAAATTCTGAATTTTTTGCAACCAATAACGAATACTTCTGAATTTTTTTTCCCACATCTGTTTTTGAAGATGCACTCTCATGTTTATGCCAGATGCTAAAAATATTCAGAAATATTCGTTATTATAGTTGCGAAAAATTCAGTTTTGTCTTCTTTCGCCAAAAAATTTAAATAGGTGGTGTTGTTGTTAAGCGCCGAAATAGAAACGCATAGTTGACAGAAAAATTAAAACATTGTTTAAAATGAATTGTAGCAATTCACCGAGAGGCATCACGAGTTCGTGGAAGAAAAACCGCCAAGTAAGTAATTGGTGTCCCGCTTCCCTGGTGGATATAGTAATGATGATGCTCCTCTATAGAGTCCAACGCCGATGACTTGTCGTACCTCTTTAATAGAGGAGTTGTCGTAAGGGGGTGAGCTGGGGATTATTATGCGTTCAGCCAGAATGACTGTTTTAATTTTCGCGGCCGCCTGTCAGGCAGTGCAACCCTGGATGCTAAGGCTTGTAGGCGGTAAATCTTTATGGCTAATATTTAGGGAAGGCCGCTGCATCTGAAGATAAATCTTTTATTTTGAACGTCAGCTAGTTTCTCTCCGTCTTTTTCTCAAATGCAAATGCTCCTTATATTCTCTCAGCACTCACGTTGGAAGGGGTAAATTTTTATATCCAAAAACTGTGAAATTTATGGAATGAAATAAATTAAATTTTGAGATATAATTTTCCTCCATACCTACAACAACCCGATCATTATGGAGTTAAATAAATCAGTATATGTGTAATATTCTTCATAAGTATCTCAATTTAAAATACACATTTTCATGTATGTTAAGAATATAGAAATAAATGCATGTACTAAATTAGAAACATACATTCTGCTTCGTAAATCGAAAGGCTCTTGAAACAGTGGAAAACGTTTTAATTCAGTATCCACAACACATAAAACGGCTATTTCAAGAACTAAAGCAATTTATATTTTGTTTTGAAGACGAGAGATCTTGATAATAGGTAACTAGAAGAGCTTTAAAAAAGTAAAAACGCATAAGATAACCAAAAAACTAAAAAAATGGTAGATCATCATTTATTTGAAAAACGTAAAAACTTAATTAAATTTAAAAATAAGGAAACTTCAAAAAGCTGGAAAATGTGATTAATCGCATTTTTTTCTAATAAAATACCTTAAGATCAATGGAAATGTTACTAAAGAATCGGTTGCCGCTCAATTTAGCCAACCTGATTAGGTGGTGGTGATACAAACAAAATGTTGACAGTATTAGTATCAAAATTCTCTATCATCACATACATATGATCACCACACAAAATAATGAGCCAATAGATTCTGCACCATTGTGCGTCCATAGGTTGATCGAATGAGAACATAGATACATGAACACATAAAAAGAAGCAACAAATGTATTGTGATCTTGTAAATTTTAAAATCAAAGTTAAACTATCCAAACATTGAGAATCAATTGTACTTAGGATAAGTATATTTATGATAAGCTTTTGGCTCCAGTTTTAATTCTCAAATAAAAATAGAAATTATTTGCAAGAAAGTTATTCTTACTCAAAAACTTTCGCATGTTTCATCCCTTTGTAAAATTCGACGAGCACACCTTCAGCTGACTCGAGACTTTTGTTTGCGTCGAATTTTATCCAGGGAACCCACTGAAAGGATAGAAAATCACAGAAATGATCAGCATGTAGGAGAGGGTCGCCAAATTTGGAGAACAAGTGTTTAGATTTAAACATCATCCATTGAATATTTTAACAAAAGACAAGAAGCTCTTATGTTGTTTTAAAGTAAGTTGGAAAATATATTATTATACCCTCGGATAGAAAATTTGTTTAAGTACAATTTATTATAATCATTTTATTATAGTTTAAAAATATGTTCAAGAACCTAGAAATACTTGGCCTTTAGAGATACATGACCCTACATCATTTTCTCAGATTCTGAGATAATTGGTAATTTATGTGTGATATCCGCATTTGACCTTTTTTTACATAGTCTATTGGAGGGGATTTCCACTCCAATCTGAAAGGACATTTTAATGATATGTAGGTAAATATGTTTTGGGTGTACAGAAATAAATTTTCCGTATTTCATTTCTCTTTGGATTGGGAATTTAGTATTGAAGATACGATGAATTAAAATATTTTCGAGTTTTAAGCATACTTCAAGCTATAATTTGATATGATACTGTGCAATATCTTAATTCTAAGTGGTTTAAACTTTAATTATTTAGAAAAAGTCAAGTTAGGGAACTTGACCCTAACAAAAAGCTACTGTAGCTTCCATGTCGTAACCTACCGAAGTACCTTTTGTAGTTTGGAATAACTTTCTAGTGCGGCGAAGTTTGTCGTCAATATAGAAATGTAAAGAATTTAGCTGGATAGCAGCACTATTTCAATTGATTATTTACAGCATCACTTAAAATTCTATGAAAACCTAAAACTTGCTTTTTTAAATGATTTCTCATGAGAATCTATTGAAATATTATATAAAAATTTACTTGAGAAACACCAATGCGATCTTTCTTCATTTTGTAAAGTTTAAATTTTTGTCTTTAAAACATTTCTGATTTTAAAGTTTAAAATTAAAAGAATAAAAATACATAAATGAAACAACAGTTTTAATAAGTGCTTGTTAAAATAAATAATACAAAAAATCAAAAACTATTGATTAATTTCTTAAAGCCCATATTTTCATAACCGGACACTCTTTGTCTACTGTCTACTGATCTTTTTAACTTCACTAAATGTGTACGTTTTAGTTTCAAGTATTTAGTTTTCATTTCTGAAACACGTCGAGGAAACAATACATATTTCGCGTGTTACGAAATTTGTGTCATTAAGCTATTTTAGATGTTTCAAGCAGTATGTTTGCTGACATGGAATCCAAACACATTTGAAACGGAAAACATATTTAGATACAGTAATGTTAGAGTGAAACTTTCTCAAATTACCCTCATTTTGCCTAAATATGTAGCCTTTAAAGAAAAGAATATTCTTTAATCTGAGAGAAGACGCAATTATGTTAATCAAGTTGCACGAAAATGTGAATTCGTCAGAGTAAAGGAAAGAAATGCAATGCAAAAAAGAGAATTATTACAGAGAATTTTTCTCTTCCATTTCTGCAATTTTACGTGCATGCATTTTTAAAAGTAATGATCGGAAGCTCGTGAAGACTTTATTCGACAAATACAAGACAGTTTTAAAACGCATCAGTAAATGAAAATCTGGATTTGCATTTGAAAATTACATAAAAAAAAGTTATCCATCCACACAACACCGAAGTTCCCAATCTACTGAACGCGTACCCTTGGGGGTACTTTGTGGATTAGTTGGTTTTACACGAACGTAATGTTGGTAATGGCGAAAAACTCAAAAGATAAATGAAAAAAATAGTTGCTCTCAAATGAAAAAAATAATTGCAATTTTGTGAGCCCAATTACCCAATTCCGTGAAAAAAAGTAGAACTTGTTTAAATTCAAATGCCTAGTCACGAAATGCGGATGCAGATAAATCGATTTTTGATCCATTCAACGAATTGATTTTTCAAAAATGCGAAAAGCTATCTGTTACTATAATATAATAAAAAATATTGATTGAAAAAGAGATCGTAATCTGATTTAAACAAATTCTGATTGATTTCTAAGTAGCAGTGAAAGAAGAGTACGAAGGACTCAGTACAATAAAAAATGCAACACCCTTCACAAATACAAGACATGTGAAAAGAACGTTCTCGTCTCACGTGTCTATTAAGTACAGACATCGCTGTAAGCTTGACACAGTTCCAGACAAGATACTATATCTGCCTTCAATTGAATCTAATGTCATAAGAAGGATCCTTGAAACAAGCTCAACGATTGCATTGAAACTGAGCTCACGTGAATATTTGATTAACACAGAGAGAATAGTTAGCTTTCATCATAAGTTAATGAAAATTATTTCATTGCCGGTTTTCTTGCTTTGAATTAATACTATTATAAAACTGGTATAAAACGTAATATCAAAAATAACTTACAAGTCTTCTCTTAACAAGCAACCTCACCTATATCAAGATGCGGTCTCATGTTTATATCTGATGCTAAAAAAATTCAGAAATATTCGTTATTGGTTGAGAAAAATTCAGTTTTTTCTTCATCTTTGAAATTTCAAAATTATAAGATAGGTGGAGCTGCTTCTTAAGCGAGGAAATGTTATTAAATTGATTCTAGTCGTTTGACACTTCAGCTTTCTCTGACCCTTTAACATTCTTAATAAAAACTTCTTCATGCGGAGAGATGATTGAGGGAGAAACGGCAGTAGGAGGGGGATTACTAAAAATTAAAAAAGGCTAATCAAAGGGTACGGGGAAAAATAGGTCTTGAATCACTGGTATAACACAATGAACATGCATTGCAAATAAGTATAGCTCCTTCGTGGACACCATGAAATTGCAGCGCCCCCCCCCAACCTTTTTTATTGTGTGAACCTAATGACTAATTTTTTTTATAGTTTTGCAAGTTGTATTTAATTAAATCCATCAACAATCTAAGGCTAATTGCGTTTTATCTCTTTCAGTCTTCAGAAAAATAGCAGGGGGAAATGGCAAGCCCTTTCACCAGTAATTGGAACATTAGACTTGATAACAGTTCTGAGTCGAACCTGGATATTTTGCGCAATTATTTTCACAAATTTCAGACTTCCTTCCTGAAGATGAGTTAATTTTTCAAAAAAATTATTCTATCTGTAATGCTGAGTTTGTTGATTTTACGTAGGACCTTGAATTACGTCGCATGTCTGTAATAATCAATTCTTTATGTTCGGTTAAATATCTACTCCTGTGTGTCATTATGGAGAAAAATGTTTTATGAATTGTCAGCGATTCTTACAAATGAATGCTGCCATTAAAAGTGTTTGCGTAATGAAATAAAAATTAGCAATAATAGTGGGCATTGATTATACGATTGCTTCCGATAATAAAATTAGAAGGGAAAATTACACTGAGAGTCATAATTCAAGAAAATATTTTATATATTTCACAAAAACTACATGCTTTTGTTTATTTCTCGACATAATCTCCGTAAACGTTGAGAAATTTTTCCCAGCGGGACACTAGTTTGAGCATCCTTTTATGCTACGGCTGTTTGTCAAGTTGCTTGAAGTACTCTAGAACGGTGTTTTGCAGAGACGCGAAACTCTATGGAAGTTTAGGTTGCATATGCTTTTATGAATAGCAGTTACAATTGATAAACTTTAGCAAAATTAATTAATTGAAATTAATTAATAGAACTCTTAGGAATTCCAGTCACTTCAGCAATTTCAAGAACTTTAATGCGGCAATCGTTCTTAATCAAACTTTCGACTTTTGAGCAGTTGGTCTGCCTCTTTTCTTCTCCGGATCATCCTTCAGATCCTTTCGTCCATAATCAAATTTTTAGCACCAAAGGTTGACTTCTTTTTGACTTAAAACGTTCGTCCCATACAGTGATGTGGGGTGGGTAAATACCCAGTGGGTAGGTGAATATTTTTTGCGTATATACCCGGGTATTTACCCAAGGCCTGGGTAAATACCCAAAAACTGGGTATTTTGCGAAGAAAAAAAATTCGAATGCTGATTCACAAAGAAACATACAGAGTTTTATAAATACCTCCTAAAAAAGTATTTGCAAAACAAAAAGTATTTGTGAATGGTCATTCAAAATTAAACTTAAAATTTATAAATACCCAAAACTGGGTATTTTGCAAGAAAAGTATTTGAGAATGGTGTGATTCAAAATGAAGCATTAAATTTATAAATACCCTTACACTGAATATTTTGCGAAAAAAAATTGCAATTGTGAATGCTGATTCAAAATAAAGCATATAAATTATAAATATCACAAAACTGAGTATTTTTTTTTAAATATTTGCGAATGATGATTCAAAATGAAATAAAAAGTAATATGTACCCCTAAACTGGGTATTCTGTATAAAAGGAATGTAGCTTTGAATAAATCATATAAACAAAAAACAATTGCTATCAGGATTCAGAATAAAGTATTCTAAAACTTAACGGAATCGGGATAATTTAGTTTTCATGGTTTGAAACTTTGTCACTTACAATAGAAAAATTATTTTTAACGCCGTTAATGTTATACTAGCCGCCATCGGCGACCAGCTTGTTCGCCGAGAATATAATTTCAACTGACTCTCTTATGCATAGTTTGATATTCACGGTTCCTTTAACAATATAATTTTAAACATCAAATTGGGATAGATATTTAACCCGCGTTCTTAACGTAGCCTTGCACTTGTTCTGTTCTTTGTCTATATGAAAGTCCCTAATGTAGTCAAGTAACTGTTCATGCCAAGTTAAATCTACTTGTACGTAATCGACGCGAATTTTAATTTAACAAATTTATTTCAATATCGGAATAACGCTGCACGTTTTACGTCCAGCAGCATGTTAATTGGCTTAAAACATACTAATAAAATGAATTTAAACATAGCAACGATAATCGTTCAGTTTACCGGATTAATTCTTTATATACTTACTATCTTGAGGACTTTGTTTACAGATTTCACAGAAAAATTGATCAAATAAAAAAAGAGAAGAAAATCCAATAGAATAATATATTAGCTTTCAACAATGGAAGAAAAACACGCAATTGAATACTTGTTTAAACCATGAAAACGGTTTGAATTTCATTGTAACAATGAAGGAAAAAAATATTTTTAAAAATTTATTAAAATTAGAGAAAAAAATCAAATGAAAACTTAATTGTAATTATTGAAAAGATACGCTTTTAAATTTTCAGATGGTGTAAAAATAATTTTTGTGCTGTAATATTTTCGAAAGTTATTAAGGAAAAACTCCAAAATTTCGCTTTATTTTTAATTAATTAAAATTCTAATTAGAATTTTTTAAAAACGGTTACGAGGTGCACATTCCCACCCTCCAAAGTATGTTTGTGCCAAATTTTGTTGCTTTAGGCCTAGCGGTCTATCCTGTAGAGCGTCAAAACACACATATTCTCCTTTATTATTAGTAGAGATAGACAGTGCCAATGAATCTTGTGATCCATAATTAACTCACATTGGCATGCAGGAAGTCAAACATTCTTGTTTTGATTTATGAATAGTTAGTCATTTACTTCGTGTATATTAATATTACTGTAAATTTTGTATTAAAAATTTTTAAAAAAGGGGAAAGCTACCTTCTTGGAGCTTTTAATGTTAAGAATGATAAAACTGTCCAATGTAAGTACTGTGATGTTTAGAACAAACTTGCCAATGCAAGCAAAATGGAGGGAAAAGAAATGTTTCGATAGTCTTGGTGGATTAAAAAGGTTTTGAAAGGGATAAAATAGTTAATGAATTTTCTTTTAATCAGATTTCAACCATGACACTTGCATCAAATTTAGAATTTTAAGATCATTTAAGTATTGATATTAATGATCCAGATGAATACCGTCTAACCAGGAAACTGACTGAGTGTACTGTACCGTCAAATAATACAACAAATTCAGCAACAAAAAATTCGCATTTCTTGATCCTGAAATCTTGTTACAAAAATAACTTACTTTTGTTGAAAGTAATATAAGTGAATATTACTTTCAGAATAATTAACTTTTAAAAACTGTAGAACTGAAACATCTGTTAACTTATCAGCAATGTCTGGTACTTTGACTAATTAATCCAAAAAGAATTATAAATAATTGTATCTTTCATTTTAGTTTCTTTTATCAGCTCTTTATCATTTTAATACCAAACTCAACACTTTTTTTTAAAATTTAGTTGAGATTTAGAAAGGATTGATATCTAAGCCACATATTTTATGCAGGATCCATGATATAGTATTGCGTTTTTGTTTTTTCTTATTAATTTTTTTTAGTTTTTAGAATTTAGAAGGTTCATATATTACAAGTTTTCTTTTTTTATCTTATCTTATGTTCAATATATATTCAATACATATTTATATTATAAAGAGACGTCATACTTCATAGCAGCGCCTGTATTTTATATGAATAGATGTAATTCAAAAATAAATACTCAGGTAAATACCAATTTTGGGTTTTTACCCGGGTATATACCCAGGGTATTTACCCTAAAAATAAATACCTGGGTATTTTATATCACTAGTCCCAGACCGTACAATCTGCGATGAATTCCGCTCTGTTAACTCCTTCTGCTTGCACAAATCCGATAACTACACGAAACAACATTCAGTCTAACTTACTAAACTCGTAAACGTATCAAGTGACGCAATTTCCGCCAACGTTGTACCTGGGTGCTTTCCATGCCATCCACCAGTACCTTTAAGATCGGACGGACCTCGAATGCTTTCAATGGATTTCATTGGCATTATAAATTGTTGTGGAAGACTTAACTTTTTTACTAAAATCGGAAAACAATATAGAATCATCGTTTGTAGCAATTATAAATGTTATTCAAGTCCATTTTATATTCATTATCACTTTAACAAAAGTGGTACAAAAAATAAAACAGAACAGGGCTACTAGCACCAGGCCGGCGAATTTCTGTTAATTAAAATCTAAAATTTAAAAAATGAGGGTTTTTTTTAATTGTAAGGGAATTTTTTGTCAATATATGAATTCCTTTGTCCATCATATTATTAAAATTAACTTTTAATTAAATAACTTTGTCAACATATTATTTTTCGTATATTGAGATTTTATAATTTATAAGCTGTTTTAGATCTCACTTTGTTCAGCTCCTAATCTGTCTTTTATTATAGATTTTGGAGCCAAACGCATTTGGTAACTGCGCCATATTTAGAAGAGTCGCAGTTTCCGTTTCATCCAAAGTGTCTGGCTCATGACTTGCATATTTTTGTGAACACCTACCAGGGTAATATCACATCCAATTGGATTAAGCCCAAATACGAAAGTCTGGAAGACGTCATGGAAGACACCCAAGTGAAAATAGGAAGCTACGCAAATTCCTTTCCTTTGATGTGCTCGTCGGTATGTCTTTTGGATTCCTTAAAAATAATAAATGAAGCTAAAATTGTCAGTTATAGCACTAGCTCATAAAGATAGATCTCGAGATATCCTAAAACAATGATAATGTGATAATCATTAAAAATGACCTCGAGAGATAATACAAAATGTATAGCAGTTGTGTCTTCGAAGTCCTTACTTCGTTTAAAGAATGATGCAATTTGAAGTACAACAAAACTTCTCTAATCAACCGTTCTTTCATACCGGTCATCCCTCTCAACGGAACAACGGCAGGGAATGTTTGGTCCAAGAGGATAATCTTAACAAAGGAGATTCGAAAATTTTAATCCAAAACATGGTAGCATGATTATGTTTTAGATTTGGTTCGTCTTCGATTATTTTTTTAAAACTTAATCCTTATTATATAGAAGAGATAACGCGCACACACACAAAAAAGTATTTTGTATAATCTCAACGAGCATGTGTTTAAATGTAGTGACTGAATAGAAGCGCATGTTGTGCTGGCACTCAAGAAAAGCTGTAATATTAGTTAAACAATGAAAAGTATTATTGAAAATACAATTAAAATATTTTTTTAATTTACTGAAATTTGACAAAAGATTATGTGGAGAAAAACCGATATCACTTAAAAGCTAATTTTTTGAATTTTAAAGTGATGTCAAAATTGTTTTTTGTGCAATATTATGCTACGAAGTTATTTCGGAAAAACTTTAAAATTTCGAATAATTTTTAATTAAAAATCTAATTAAAATTTTGAAAAACCATTTCTTAGTGAGCGCCTACATCTAAGAAGTAACTGCGAGCCAAATTTGGTGGCTCTATGTGCAGTGGTCTACGCTGTAGAACACTTTTTACGACATGCATCACACAATTTCCAGACAGTACAGTCTATAAACATTATCATGTTCAAGAAATTAAACTCTCGCATTCGAAAACTTAAAACTTAACTACTCCTTCACCTGCTATTTGTTTCTAAAGTTGAAAATTTCTAGTTTGAAATATTAGAAAACGTTTTCAAACTGTAATTTTATTATGGTTTGTAATTTTTATCGCACATTCCGCAGTGTCGCATTTCTGTGAGAAAGGAAAATTTCTCTTATTGTCTGAAATATAAACTAGCGGACACCATCCGCTGCAGTTTTATAGTTTTTATAACCTAAGTTCATTATTAGAATGTATAAAACTGATTTGTTATCGAAATCCCTAAAATGAAAAAAGTTCATTTCTCTCGTGTCGCCATCTACCGCCTGGAAGATATGAATAGGAATGGTTTAAAATTTTAATCAAATGATACATGGTTAAATTTTAATCGTTTTATTTTGGAAAGACTCATTTATAATTATTTTTTCTTGCTTTGCAATTGAAATACGATTCTAATTGTTCCTTTAACAAAGGGCAAAGCTTTTTTTAAACCTCAAGTAAAATTTTCTAGGATAGGAAAAAAAAAATTCCAGTTACTGTAAATCGCCATCTATCAGCAAAAAGCAAAACTAGGGACAAAGTCGTCTACAAATTTCATAGAGAAAGGCATTGTACAGAAAATGGTACTCAAAGTCAGGGCCAGATTAAGCCCTCTAGAGGCAGTGGTGTACCTACATAAAATGGTGAACAGGGCAAATATCGAAACTGCGCCCCCCCCCATTTTTCTTTTGATACTTATTTTCTTTTCGGAAATTTTATTCCCGGGAGTAAAAAGATTAAAAGTGCAAATAAACATAAACAATAACATATAAAGCATTTTTGAGTTGATAGGATTTACACATTACAAATTTTTTAAAAAAAAGTCGCTAAATTTTTACAGAAAATTTGATGCTTTCTAACTTTAACTTCTTAAATAGGGGTGAAATTAGAAAATCAAAGTTTTTTGTAAGAGACTTTTGATATATATATTAGAAAAATGTAAATAAAAGGCGCATTCCTTTTATCTCGTATTTGAAAAATAATATAAAATGTGTACAAATATCTTAATCAGACGGGAAAAAAACACATGCATAAGAATAAAAATGAAAAAAAAATTATATACATTACTTTTTTACCCACAGACAGTATATAAAAATTCTAAACATTGAAGTAAATCTTTTGCTAACACAGATAAAATCATACCAAAACCTTGGTGGCAAATATATTTAATAATATTCATAATATAATTCATCACATAATTTCATACAACTTTTAAAATATATTAATCAAAATTTACCACTAATTAAGTTTAATAATGTTTTATCGAGCACCTTATGACTAAGTTAAAATTAATTGCATGAATTTATGGGACACGCTATTGCAGGGGAAAAACTGCTGCCTCAAGAATGAATTAAAACT
Source organism: Araneus ventricosus (assembly GCA_013235015.1). Taxonomy (NCBI): domain Eukaryota; kingdom Metazoa; phylum Arthropoda; class Arachnida; order Araneae; family Araneidae; genus Araneus; species Araneus ventricosus. The sequence continues at coordinate 79,106 of BGPR01005122.1, forward strand.
ATAACTTTATTAATTTACTTATGACATGTAACATTGCAATTTCTTATTATCTTCGTAGACATTATTTATGTGCATAAAAAACGATACATTATCTCTGAAAAATTTTAAAGGCTTTAGTATATCTGAAATGCTATAAATTATCCTTTCTGTCTTTTATTGAAGCAAAAGTGCTTAAAATTATAATTTTTTAGTACTAGAATATTTGTACATGTGCTAAACATGAGGATTAGAAACAAAAAAATGACTGCCATATTTACATATTTAAATAAATATTTTAGGCTGAGTATTGATAGTTTAATGATTTGTTAGTAAAAGCAAATTTTATGTGTTTGTTAACAGTAAAATTAATTGGTGACAATAGCGTCATTCAGCGAGGAGAGAAGACGTTTCACATTACGGCAGGAATTGAATTTCTCCTCTTTATGCATTTGTTCTCGTTAATTATTAAAGAAATCGCTTTCATTTATCTTGATTTCAATGTCAATACAGACTGATAATTTTTACCACCAATTGCAAAACTTTATGCTGTCTTTTCTGTCTCTCTCAGTATTTTTTGGGGGGCAACATCTGCATTTGGGTTTTGCGACATAAAATTTAAAATAAACACTATCGCTTTTTCATCATACAAATTATGCAAGTATTCAGTACTAAAAACAATGTAAAAATAGCGAACCTATGTCTTTTAAATTCCTGGAGTGCTCTTACACTACGCAAAAAATGGAGGGATATTTTCCGTTCTTCATTCTTTGCTAAATGCTGATTGAAAATAGGAATGATACTTTTCTGAACCAATTATTACCAACTTCCGAACAAACTGATATCCATCCAATCAGTATACCGTGAGAAATCATCAGGAACCTTGTAGTGATAACTGATTCTTAACTATGTTCTCTTATCTACCACAATTACAATTTAGAGAAAAATCTGCATTTATAAGCAAAAAACATGAGCACAAATTTCTGATTATTTTAAGAAAACCTTTATATCTTCTCGAGTATTTATTCAAAATTTACGAAAATTCATTTAAATATTATGCACGTCAAACATAACTAATGTTGACAGTTTAAACTCATTATCAGGTTTTTGTGAAGCGGGGTGGGCCAAAATAATTTTCGTCTTAATCAATTTGTAGACGGTCTCCTAAATGCTATCGTGACAGAATATTCACTGTAAAATGTGAGTTCAAGCATATTATTTACATGTTCGAAATTCTAAGAAAATCCATGCAGATTTTCCGGAGACGTTCGGAAAAAAAATGAAAATTTTAAAGTGTCCATATTAAATTGGCAACTCAATGTATTTAAAGTTCTTGATCTGAACAAAAAAGATATAGTGCCGGAATTTCAGTTTAATCATTTTCGTCGTAGAAGCTCTGCTCTTTATTATTTTCTGAAAAATTTTCTGTAGTAATAGAACTTTTTAATTTTTTACGAGGGAGAATACTTCCATAATATCCTTTAAACATTAAAACTGCCCTGTTATTATGTCTTCATAATTTTATTCGAAATGTTTTTTTTCCTGCATATGTTTATTTAGTTTAGTTTAGTAACATAAACTTCCCGAGTGTAACCCTTCAATATGTCGAGATCACATCACTAGGTCACTTCGGCCATACGAAATATGAGCGTGGAATTGTATATTTCTATCGAATGTTGGTTTAGTTTGGTTTGGTTATATTACCGTCATGTTTTGAAGCAACACGAGAGTTATTTTGGGATGTACATGAATTTTGAACAGCTCTCAAATGAGGACAACACCTTTGCTGTCAATCCCTCTCCAAACTTTCGGACCTCACTACGACCAACGATAGCTTTAATGTGCACGTGGTCCAAGTACACGGTGGAGCCATACGGTGAAGAAAGCGAGACCTTACCGCTAGGACACCACGGCTCAAACTAAGGAATGTTAGATTCGAGATTATATAGTTTTACAGAACAGTCATAATGTATATCTCGCAACGTAAAGTTTTGGCTGCAATATTATAATTAAATTCCCTATCTGGAGGTTTTTTCTATAACTTAATAGTTGTAACTAGTAATGTAGAATAAAAATTCAGAGGCGAACGTTGCGAGCTCTCCATAATAAAGAATTTGTTTTCGATACCTGGTTTTTGGGCTAATAATTTAAAACTATCTTTTAAAAATATTTAAATAAAGAAGACGATCCACTAGACCACCAATAGACAACAAATTACCTAGTTAAAATGCTAACATGCACCCCCACAAGAATGTCTCCACTACTGTTCTTAAGTTCTTAGGATTGTATAAAATTTCCAGAGCTAGTGGATATCATGACTTTTGCAGGACAAACTACGCTATTTTGGAGAAAGATTCTGCACACAGAATTTTTTATATGGATCTAGGTTTTTTTACTGTAAAATGTAGATAATTTTTTGTCCAGTCGCCACACATTAATGCTGGCGCGATTTGCAGATTAAGTAAAAACAGCAACTATGCATTATACGATCTAAACAGGTTTCCAAATTATTCAGAATGTCTCTCTATATAAGGGTCAAACTGAGTTATAACTTGCGGCCACACGATTTGCAGACAAATATTCAAAGACAGGTTGCATAACATTAATAACAGTAGTACAACAGAAGCTTTAAAGTGTATCAGTCCACCTTCTCAAATAGTCCTGGAATGCTCCAAATGTAATATATAATGTAGAATGTAGCAGTAAATGTAGAAAAACTAAAGGAATACGTGAAAATGATAAGTAATTATTTTTTAAAAGTTCGCACAAAAACCGCACATAAATCAAATAAAAAGTATTGCTTCATAAATACAATTTGGTTTACGATATGCTAGAATAATTTTATTTGTCATTTTTGTTTCATTTTCACACATGTAATTTAACAAACTCCTTAATAATATCATCATGATTTAGTTAATACTTATTCGAAAGACAAAATTGCTAGAAAAATCAATCGTTCTTCACTAGTTCTAGATCTCAAGTAATTTTTTTAGCATTCATTATCTTGAGAAAGACTATTCTACTGATATGATAGTAATTGTTAAGATCAATATAGTTTTGGAAGACAAGCGAAATGATAATTATCGTGATCGGGGCATAAATGAAGGCGTTCAATACCATTTCTTATTTCAACTTTGTCTGTAATGCCACGCAGTTTCCCATAATTATTAAAATAGTTAAAGAACTCACTATGAGCTTCTTTCCACAACCACACGTATCAACGATGACAAAATGAAATTTTTAGCAGAAATTCAAAATTGTGTAATTCTTTAGGTTAATTGATTTGGCCAACTGCGTGTATAGCACCATATTACAGCCTATGTTAAAAATTGATTTTTTTTTTCACCAAATTTAAATTTTGTGGTCAGAATAGTATAGAAATCGATTATGTAATATTTATTTGGTTGAACAGATTTTTTTACAAACTATATCTAAACAACTAACGTTATTTTATGATGACCCTCTGTATACATTAAATACTCCTGATAATATGTAATTAGATATTTGGTCTGCATTTACCATTTTATAGGTTTTAAATCTTTTTTAGTGCTTTGCTGAAATTTCAAGTTTCTATTAGTATTAATTTAAAAACCGTCAATTTTATTGTGAAAGGATTATAATTACAATTTCAAGCTATTGAATTTCTTATTATTTGCACTGGTAGGAGGTAGAAAATTACTATAACTTCTATTTTTACTGTAAACCGAATTCTGAAAAATTAAAAATGTAAAGATAACTACAAATCATAATGTAAAGACGTACCACCATATTATACCACTGAACAAAGATAGAAAGTAATCTTAACTGACAGCTACTGAAAAATATTTTAACTTCTCATAATATATAGCCTGAAAACCAATAAGAGCTAAATTCAAAAGTTTGATTAAGAGTAATTGGAGTAGGAAAAATTTAAAATATATATAACGAAATATAGTGTTCTAATCGACTCAAGTAATATTTAAATTTATCACCGTGTTGCTAGATGGCGTTGCGTCTTCCCTCCGAATTGAACTCTTCCGACTGACATGCAGTATTCAGAGAAACATGTAAGGTGAATACATGAATGAAGTTTCTTTAAGCTATGTTTTTGAATGGCGATACCTGACGCTCGAAACTCATAGCGAAATGGAGAATTCATGAAAGCGCACATTAGGTTTAAAATAGTCACCTTTAAATATATTAAGTATGCTCGAAGATATATTATACTTTTACCACTTTTCTAATAGATATATTTTGTATATATAATTTCGATTTGAAAAAAACACCGCACTCAAACACCTCTATACAAATCTGCTTTTATATAAAGCCTGAATTTTTATTCGGGCTGGTATCCACAAATATAGTTTAAAAAACTTATGAACAAAGCTACACTTTCGCTGTGTCCGATATGGATGAAGAATTTTGAATTATTTCGCGTCTTGTTTTTATACATCCACCATTCTTCACCATTGCGAATTGCCGAAATCTATATGCTTCAAACTATGTTTCATGTAATTGATACTGATCTTGGAAGAGGAATTCGCGAAAGGTAATTAATATTTGTTGGTAGCAAAATTACGCGCTAATTACGATGAGATTTCCGTTCAACCATTTTAATTGCTGACAGATTGTTTCGTTAATGGTGAACTATTGTGTTGAAGAAAGATGTGAAATTAGATTTAAGTTACTTGTTGTTCTACTTTTACTCCAATGAATACAAACCGTTTCTTGCTTATGTAAAATGAAATGCAGATAATTTATTACATATCTTGAAATTTATATTAAATCCTGTTTTATACATAATGGAAAGCATGAAAAAAATTCATTTGTAAAATGTGTTTTTGCTATTTTTCTGACAAATTTAGCAAAATACCAAGTGGGTTTTATCTTTAGTTCTTACTGCAATACTTAGAAATATGATAACTATGAGATAATATTTTATACTTGGTGATGTATCCAAAAAATTCATTTATATTTAATAAAGCATTTTTCAGCATTTTGTGTGTATGCAAATTTCATTTTAACGCTGTCACGTTTAATCGCGTTTTTTTTTTTGGAATTTTAAATGAATGTTCCTTGAGGTCATAAAAATGATGTAACTGTAAGATTTTTTTTTCTTTTTTGATTCTGTTTCAAAATGGTGCCATTTTAACGCTTGCAATGCTTTTGCGAGTTTGTTAGCATTAGAAAATTCGAATCATTTTGGTAAAGGCAAGACATTTAATTATATTATTGTAGATGCGGATAAAAGCAGACATTTGATTCTAATTTTGTTAATACTGATTTAAAAAAATATTTAAATGCAATTTGGAGAATAGTGTTAAATAATGCTGGAAATAAATCGTGTAAATAATTAGTTTTTGAAAAAAAAATTCTAAATCTTTAAAATACTGCAATGTAAACTGTTAGCAGCAATTATATATGCATCAAAATGCCTGCGCTCTTTAAATGGTTTTAAGCGGATTTCCTACCAGGAAGCTTAACCTGAAAGACTTCGCTTAGCCAAATAATTTTCAACAAATATTTTTAAATTCAATTAGTGTTCGATTAAGGATGGTCCAAATTTAGATTTTTAAATAATCCATTTATAGATGCTGAAATTTTTTAACCTCTCAATAACTGACCGAGAGAAGCGAGGTCTACGTTTTAACTTAACCATTCAGCATTTTATCTGCCTGTAAATTTGTTTGTTACGCGATTACGACGAAACTCGTTGTTCGTTTTCCTTCAAAGTTGGCATAAATGTTTCTTGATGCAATTGGAAACGATGAAGAATAGATCTTAGTGTTTATGTCTGTTTGCTCTTATTAGTTTTCGGGTGCGAGGTCTTCAATTCACAGAATACTTATTAACGTTAAGTAATTTTTTTATGTTAGTTCCTTGGGAAATTTTTTTCCTGTGAAGATACCTTCTTTCTAATGAGTGATTAAAATGGCTACAATATTGCTTTTTTGCCACAGGTTCTGTTCGAACGGCGTCGACTTCTTTGCAAAACATCTCTTCATTTGCATGCCTGTTTCTATACAAGACGTTTTCAGTCCCTCTGTTAGCTAGCTGCATAAGTAAAGCAGAGTTGTATCTGTAACTTTGCTTCTAATTATTTACTTTTTATTTTTTAGGAGAAACAATTTGTAAAAGGTGTGTAAATAAATATTATATAATATCACTAATGACCTCTAAAATTCTATGCTTTATGAGAGCAATACATTAATTGATACAAACGATTTTGTTCTTGAAGTATGAGTAGAAATGCAAGGAATTTGACACAATAAAAAATTCGAAAACAATATCGTACATGGTCACGGTAAAATAACTCCCTTTCATAATTTTACACCATACAACGTATCACCTTAAAATGTTGTCAATATTTTTTTTTTATTCCAGTAGTTTTTAAACTTTATTATTGAACGCAAATTGCTCTTCAAATAATTTTAAATTCCATAAACGCCAAAATTTGCAAATTATTATTCTAGTTAAAAAGGCATATTTGAATTAGATGTGGAGGTGCATCGATGCTTTGCTTTGCTATGGTAATCCATAAGTTAAGCTTCATTGCCGTTACTAGGTTAGATAATATGAGTCTTGCATGTCTCGTAGGTTTCCAAAAAGCAGGAAACAAGAATGTACCACATAAAAATGCTTTTAACTTTTCTAGAGGTAAATTTCTAAGGAACCTCTTCACTTAAAACATGAAGGAAAGAATAGGTAACGTACTCCTGATCTTGGTGCAAAGACTTCTCACTACCATGAGTCATAATTTTTTACAGTGGCGGACTGGGTCTGAAAATAGTGGTTTCCAGGAGTCAGTGAGGACCCACACATATCTATAATCATAATATTAATTCATATATATATACATAATATTAATTCATATATTAATTCATATATATATAATAATTATGTATTTAATTTAATTTTTTTATAATATATTTAATTTTTCTGTGTCTTTAAAATAAATACCTTTTAACACCCCTTAATTTTCTACGTTTAAAATACCGAAATTTTGATTAAAGATATTTTATTTTAAATTCCGGAAGTTAAATATTTCGTATACGGTTTTAGCGACAAAGTATGAAGGATAAATGCTGCCCATTAGTAGGGCATCTGTTGAAAGAGCCAGGGACCTTTAAAAAAATTTCTTTTGGTGATTTAAAGTTTAGTATTTTGTGCTGGTAATGTTTCAGTAATTTGTAATTAAACAGGTATCATTAAAAAGATATTTTTGAATTACAAGAAATTCAAAAATCATTTTATTGATAGTATTGTTTAAAAATATTGCGGAAAAACGCCAAAATATTGCTTACTTTTCAAGTAACTGAAATTTTAATTTACTTTTGAACTTTAAAAAGTTGACAATTACTTACATCTTTTTTGGAAGAGAATGTGTGCCAAATTTCATAAAGATCGAGTAAAACTATATATTTGTAGAAAATACATCCTTATAATGTAAAAAACTACTTTTGTTGTATTAAACTGCAGTCTATTTTCATTGTTTCGCCAGTTTTTTTTCTTTAAGTCCGGTTTCTTTCTTCGTTACTTCAAATAAATTTAGTTTTTGATAGATTGTCTATGTTATTTTAATATATTTACTTTTTAGCAATGGCATTAAACTCATCTTTCCAATTAAGAAAAGATAATCTTCCTGGAGATTATGTAATTCATTTATTAAATATGATGAGGTTAAATTTTCACTTTATAATAATCTTAATAATGCGCAATAATTGTAGATTATTTTTTTAATTTTGCGTAATTATAATCTTAATTGAATCTTGTGTTTTTTAGACTTTTTCAACAGTTGAATGTAAAGATTTATGTCATTAGTTTCATTAGACACAAAAACATACTGCATAAAAATTTATTTCAAATGCTAAAACAAAATGAAACTACAAAAAAGAAAGAAGAAAAGAACCTCTTATAGCCATCTGTCACAAGAACCGCACCCTTTCTGCACAAAGGGATGCAATTCCTTCCGTCTTTCCGGGGCTTCCGAAACCAACAAAAACACTTAATGACTATTGCGGCTCGATTTTGGACAGAAGAAGTACCCTGTTCCAATACAGGACCAGAGAAGTATGGCCCTGGTTCCAATAGCCCGAGGGTTTGTGCGATGGCTTCAACATTCTGGGGAAACATTTGTAAGTGATCCGAAGGTCAAAGGAAGTGGACAACGCAGTTCCTACGGGCAGTTGTAATTGCTTATGCGTCTTGGATCGGTATTCGACCACCCGCTGTTGGGCCGGCCGAATTACGACGGCAATAAATCCCCAAAGAAGGGCTATTTTATTTGTTTGATTTCGAGAAGCTTACTATAGATAAAGAGTTCTTTTTTCTCTCCCACACTTCCTGGGGGCCCAAATTGTCTTCTGTGTAAGAGGGCCCGCTTTCCATCGGGCAAGCTGGCAACCTCGCCAGTCCGCCACTGATTTTATACCCCTAAACGTTCGGATCAAGATTTAATAGGCACATTAAATTATGGGATTGCACCATGCGAACACGAATTATTTTCATGAGAATAATTTTAATTTTTAAGATAAAGCGTGTTAGAAAGCTTTAGACTTTTCGGATAATTCAAAGACTTGATTTATTCCATCAAATATTGGTGGATTTTTCTTTTTTTTACTTTTACAAAAATCCACTATATTTCACATGCCAGAACTTAAAGAGAATGGATCTCACGGAAGAATGTTTTTTTTTGAAAATTAAGTTACAAAGTTATTGTTCGAAAGTGATTCAAAGAATTGCCTTCAAATAGATTAAATGGTGGAGAGAATTGAATTGATAAGGTTCTCCATGTCTGGCCTAATGGTAAAGTCTCGGCTTTGGAGCAGGAGAGTTCCCTGTTCGGAACCTAATTCCATTGAAGATCCGCCGTCTATGTGGGCTTTGTGCAAACAAAATTAGAAGTAATGGATCAAACGTTCTCCAATATTGTGGTGTAGAAGTTTGGAGATGGCATGCCAGCTTAGATGTTCAAAATTCAATGTACGTCCCCAAAAAATCCTAGTGATGCTTCAAAACAGGGCGTTAATATAACTAATTGCTTGAACACACAGGGGGAATGCGTTATGTCACGTATTCATGAGGTGTGAGATAATGAAGAATGTTTCTACCGGCAGGATGGAGCACCTTTCAATTTCTACTGCGACGTGAGGGCTTATCATAATAGAATACTGGTTAACTGAAGTTTTGTTCAAAGAGCATCGAAATCCCTGTTTAATCTCCGGGTATGAAAATTATGGGTGTGTTTTCTTTGGAGATACATGAAACTTCACGTTCATAGCCGACTGCAAATGACGAGCCGCGATGTGTCCAAATGCAATTTACGTGATCAGTGCCGCTTCGCAATTCCATCTTACGATTTCATAAGCAGAACCTTGGCTTTTTTTATATTTTAATATTTGAGGTCTGAAATTTTCGAAAGGAAAATATTTGTCTTTGAATGTCTAATTGCTTCATCTCTTATCTGTCTTGTGTGAATGTCTTTTTTTCATTATACTACGAAGTGTAAAATGTGTCGTGTTATGTCATTACATTACAAAGTCAAGGTGGGGAGAACACTCCTCCTCTCGGGCTTCACCGCTCCACGCAACGCAAATCCTTCGACTACCAGTCACTCTGGTTCCCTACCCCCGCCTTCTACAAATTACTCGGTTAGGCACACAATCCAAGCTTGCTCCCTCACGTACCTACTAACCGGGCAGTCCAAATAGAGTGATGGATATATAATCATTCTCTTCAATTCTGAGAGATTTTTCACACTGATGACTGGTTTTGGGGGTAGGAAGGTCGTGAATGTTTAACCTTATAAGGGGAAACATAAAGAAGGTGCTCTACTGAGTAAGTGTGAGACAAAATCGAGTTCGAATTTTGGACGCCTTCCTTTCGACCGATCAGGTCCAAAATTTGATACAAATGTTCATGTTTGCACACAATACACGTCACTCAATTTCAAAACATGTGTCGTATTTTCAATTTATACAAATATTAATATAAAAATTAAAATACAAATTACCTTATCAATAATCATACAAATGAAATACAAAAGATAGTTTGATTAAAGATTATTACACTATATTGGAATTTCAGCAATCAAACGCCTATGGCCTTGGGAACTGATATGTCGCATTAATCTAGATTTGTGGCGTCAACCCTCTGCGTAAGCCAATTGTTGGAAAAAGTAATGTGTTATATTTTTAATATATACAAATAATAATCTAAAAATTAAAATTGAAATCAAATCACCTTATCAATAATGATGCATATAGTTCTCTGCTCACCCTCCGTATCATCCGCTCCAATAAGTTCCTCATTCCTCCCGAAAAAAACTTCCTCTGAGGTCCAAAAGTTCCTCCATTCAGGACAAGCCCGAAGTAACATTACCTATCGGGCAAGGCCTCACACTGACAGCGAGCGTTTTATTTTTTAAAAATTCTATTACGAATGTATTCTAAATGCCAAATAAAGTATTACTTAGGAATGTGCATGTTTCGCCTGCAAATACGAATTAATAATTTGGTGATAATTTTTGAACTGCAGATATATTTAAGGTTTTATGGTGATTTTAATGAAACAAAAATACTATATTCAACAAATTTATTTTAAGAACATTTGACTTTATTTTGATTCAGTATTGTAAAATCTGTTTAAAAATTCCCTTTTCTTGCATTTTTATATGCGAAATCTTTCGTTTTCTACTTAATTTCAATGTTTTAAAAAGGGACCCATTCAAATGACATGGTTGCTAAACTAGCTGGTAGCTCCTGGGAAAGAGAGGATTGCAGATACATTTTTATAAATTTCAGCTTAGAAAAAATTCGCTCACTAAATAAAATAAATTAATTAAAATCTATAAAATTTGAAGACATACGAGATGATTCAAAATCCAGAGTGGCGCTTTGGCGCCAGCCCGGATTTTCGCGCCACAGTCACGTGCCTGCGGCAGCTCTGATCACACTCTATTAGACGCACTGACCATTAGTAACCCTCACGGAACAACTAATTAGATATATGATCTATCTGGTCTGCATAAACGATTGCACAGGTTTAACAACTTTTATTGGTGGATTCCTGTCATTTCAAGTCATAGTATTAATTTGAAAATCGCTAGTTTTTATTATGAATGGATTGCAATTACCATTTTCAAACTGTCTATTGAATTTCTTATTGTTTGCTTATATCTTATAAGGGAAAAGAAAAGTACTATAACTTGTATTGTTTATTATAACTAGAATTCTGGAAAATGCTATTCCTTAATCGTTTTACTTGAATAATTAGTTTTACTATAATTATTTATAGATTAGTTTTTATGATAATTATCGAGTGTAGCATATTAACTGTTACCTGCATTTAAAACATTGTTAGTTACAGTTAAAAGTTATGTTAACAGTTTGATTTCTTAATTTACAAAACTATAAATAACGCAAGACAGTATATTAGATTTACTCTAAGATTTAGAGCATGAATCACATTCTGAAATAATACTGTAATAAATAAAAGAAATAGCTTTTTTGATAAACATTATGATTATTATAATATTTTTTGTTTTGATTTATTTACTGCCAAATTTAGTCTAACTTCATTAAATTAACCTTCTATGTCTGATATTCTTGAAATCAAGAAAAATAAATTAAAAAATTAATCTTATATATGAAACTACAAATCTTATCCTAAAAGTTTGACGATGTTAGACACACCACCGAGGAAAGACAAAAATTAAGCCTAACATCCCACAACTAAAATTTTTTTTAACTAATCATCATATATATTTGGAAACCAAAAAGAAATAAATTCCAAAGTTTGAACAAGAGTTGAAACTCTGAAATAAAAAACAATCTATAAAAAATATAACAATTTATAAATTCTAGTCTACTGATATAATATATAATTCCATAGGTAAACATGCTTAGAATAGTTTTTCCACTATTTTAATTCAAATATTTGAAACATAAATTTTTAATCAGGACCACAATTCCCGCTTAAGAAGGGACAAAATCCTTTATTAAAAGCCTGCAGTTTTATACTCTGCCTGGTAAATACATATAAAAATCTAAGAAAAATCAACTTGACAATATGATCAATGCTGCACTCGCAATGCACATTGGGATATTTGTATGAAAAAATTGGACAAAATTATTTTCTTTCGATTTTTTTTGTTTAGGACGTCTTTGTTTTTCACATATATATTTTAACTCTTTTATAATAGTTTATGAACATAAAAAATTGTAAATATTAATTGCATTCATTAAATTGAAATATTTTAATCAATGTTACGAAATAATACCTTTGCAAATATCATCTTTTTAAATAGTTTATCGTAAAATAAGATCAACAAATTTCTTCATCACATTATATATTTGAAAATTTTCTTCTTAACTAATATCATTTTCACTCGTATCATCTTCTTCACTAATGATATTTTGTTATTCAATAACTTATTATAGTTCTTAATTTTTACTTATCGCTACGTGTCCAGGTAGAAAAATCTCTAGGATTTCTCTAGAAACAGGTTTATGCTTTGTTTTATTGCTTGTCTGGAAAAAACGAAAGCCAATGTCTTATAGCAATTGTTACAGCATCGATTTTTTATAGAGTGCATAACTATATATACACTCACTTAGAAAAGTTAAGCACAATTCTTAAGATGGGAAAATTTTTTAGTTAATATGAATACAATGTTTCGAAATTAGTTGTGGAGAGTCGTGGGACATACAGTAGTCGGAACTCACATTTTAAAGTGCAAATCTCGTCACGAGGGCATTTAGGGGGCGACCAGAAAATGATAAAGATGAAAAGGGATTTCGACTCGTCCCGTTTCACAGAAAGCTGCTAATGAGTTGAAATTGGCATCAATGGTTATGTTTGATATGCTTAATATTTACATGCATTTTGGTAAAAATAGCATGAATATTCGGGAAAATATGAAGGTTTCTTTAAAAAAATCACAAATTTTTCCGAATGTTTTTTACTTATCATAAGCAGAATTTTCAAATAAATTAAAAGAAACTTATAGAATACGTGACAATATGTTAGAGAAGCATTGTATTAAAATGTGAAGTAAATGCCTTCAATACTAGAGAAAATATGAGTATTTGTAGTAAATATTTTTTTTACTGCCCATGTACGAAACGTAGCGAAATTGTTCTTCAGAATTTTGGAGCCAAATATATAGGGCAACTCACATAAAAATTCCAGTTCAGTACCGTTTGTATTCAGAAAGATGTCGGCATTCCAAGAGCTGAATTGCTTTTGTTCTATAAGAGAAACAAAATGCACAAACTGAAATTGACTGAAAATAAACTTGATCTTCGAAATGAAATTTAAATTATTTATTTAATTTAGAAGTATGCATAAGTATTCAGGATATTCAACCTTCATAAAATTCAATATTACTCTTCGAAAATTCAAGTTTAAAAATATCAATTTACGCAAGAACCCTCCTCATTTTGTTTTATTTTGTTGTATTTTTTGCGATCCTGTTTTACGGGATCATAGAAAATCAGAAGCAGCTTCCAAAAGATTTTATACTTTATTTAACTAATTTAAGTATGTGACTTATTTAGTCACATACTTAAAAGTTTAAAAAACTCAAAATAATGCTCAGTTATTTATTTTTAAAAAAATTCCGAAACGCGTCGAAAGAAATTATAATCCCATTGATTTTTTTCCAAATCGTTTCTCGTATTCCATTTGGTCTATTATTATCAACATCAATTTTTCATCGAGTACCAGCCATAGCAAGCACAAAGCGCTCTCCGATATCACTCACCGTGCATGCAACCGGATTCCAATAAATGGCTGTTTGCAGAACCATCTGCTCGTCAGGACAAACAAAAACGAGTGTTCTGTGGCTTGATGTACAATAATTTCCTGCAGACCAAAATTAAGGAGAATTAGATGATGCAAAAATCGTGCTGCAATCAAAGGAAGTGCCCTTCGTTCGAAAATGTGCACGCGCCGAAATGATCTGCGTGATATTCAGCAGTGGATTAGTCATTCTTTCGGCAATACAAATGTTTCTGATCGACAAAACAAGGCATCATTTCAATGTTCCTTTTTTAAAAATTCAAAATAATGTGTAATATCGCATCTTTATTCACTATTTTTTTATGATGACTGTTCAAACTGTTGTAAAATAGTTTCGTAATAAAAGCTAAGAAAATTTATGAATTTTGTGCTGTTGAAAATATAGAAAATTTATTATACTTTATTTCTTCATCGCGTTTCTTTTGTTGTTAAATAATTGCTCATCATCGATCAGATTCTCGCATCAATGACGATGCATATGAAATCAGAGAGCTATAGTTTGTCCAATTATTTCTAGATCGTCAGATGTATACAAAAATAAACATTTTTCTACCGGTTACAGAATGGGCAAAGAAATCACATTTCATTTCATACACCACCAATCATTTAGAAAGCTATGTAAGAAATCGGTTCTGTGTCTATATAAATTAAAAGCCAGAACAATGCATTCGAAAAGTTCTGGAACATTCTGATGTCACGATTACTTTCGTAAAGGCAAAGTGATCATGATATTTCGTGGGGACGGGGAAAGGCATGTATAAGGACATATTGATTTACATATTTTGTGGAGTATTAGCAATATAAGGGAAACCGTATCTAAATAAGAGCTGTTTCTTTCCTTTCATTACCTTTGCCAGTTTGCCCCCTCTCAGATTCAGCAGTTCTTTTAAGATGACAATTTATCGCGTAAGATACGCGCCGGTAAGTTTTTCTTTCTTAAATATAGCACAGCTCTTATTGTGATGCATATATGTTATTGAACGTTTTAAAAAATAATATTTGCAATCAATTATTTTAAAAATTATTGTAGCATATGCTCTGGTGAAGTTATGAAAGGATAAAGCTGTGTTTTTGTTATAAGAGCGAAATTCATCCTTATATTGACTATACATATAACAGGACTTTATTCCCCCGTGTCTAGAATCGTTATGGTTCTTTATAATCGGTATAGATGGACATGAAGTGGAAGCAGGAGCTACAAGAAAACTTAATTAAAAACAAAAGAAAAAAAATAATAAAATAAAAACTTAACTAAGAAAAGGATATAAAAATAAACATAAAGTCCTTTCTAAGAGTTTTTAAAAGGTTCATGGTATTTCCACAAACATTTTCTGTCTTTATGAATAGTTTTTTTCCTTTTTTTTATTTTTAGTCTGTAGTTTAAACCATGAAAAACTTGGTCTGTAAAAAGAGGCTAAGAAAGTGTAATTTATTGCTTTCAAGTGTCCATTAGGAAAAGCTAAGATAGAAAATCTTGCTTTTATTCTATGAATAAATAACTTGATGACAATTCCTAGGCTAGGCTCGAATTTCTAGACTGAAACAAACCATCTGCTTAATCATTATGTTGAAATTCCATCTTCACACTTGGCTGCTGATACTGATTTAAAAGTCAGAATTCTTTTACTTTGGATTAATGAAAGAATTGACGGATGTAAGAAACCATTAGTAGTTTAGTGTTTTCCTTTACTTTGCTATTTTTCTAATGTACGTTGATCAGTTTAAAAAGTTCGCTTTATGATGAATATCATAGTTTGTATCCCTTGTTTTCCTCAATATAATGGGAGATTGTCGAATTGTTTTATTTGCGAGCCTTTTTTTTAAAGCGCGGTGATGAGATATAATTTTAATAAAAAACAACTAGTAGAAATTGTTTGCATTTTATTTTTCTTCGAAGCAATATAATTAAAATTTATGAAATACATTTTAAAGTAGGAAAAAATAGCTTTAAAAATTGTGTCATCGGACCAATTTACCATAAATGGAGTTACCCCCGGCATGCCTAAGCATACGGGACCTCTGATTGGCAGCCGCTGCAATAGCTCGAGTACTGAGGCCTGATTCCTAATAGCCTATCAACAGGCCACGGCCGACCTCTCCCGAAGGAGGTACGTACTATCACTGGTGGGAGGTAATTCGACCCCCACTATTTCTATACCCCTAAGGGAAGCGAGTGCCCGCTTACTTATCTGGCGGCCACTCATCCGTGAACTAGCGGTGCCACCTTAAGGAAACATGTTGGCCAGAACGGGTTTTCCAAATTCTTTAAATATAATTAAAGCAAAAATATTTTTTGATTCTCAAATACACTCCTGCACATTATGTGTGAACCCAAATATGATATATTTTACGCACTGTATCAGTTCTTCTACTTCCATTGTTTCCTCTTTTACGATATAAAACTGCGTTAACATACTTTTTGTTCTTTTTAAACCAACATTTGATGTCTTGAATGTCATTTTTTTCATTTCCAGTTTATGAGGATTTCTGGGCTGTGAAGGGTATCAGCCCAAAAGATGGAAGGAAAAAACATCGAAGGAAATTGGGAAATTCCTGGTTTAAGTGTGATGCAATGTTATTTATACTTAGTTAATTCATCGTTTTAAAGAGGTTCGCGGTAAAGTCCGATCTGATAGAGTTCTTATTAAAAAAATTAAGAAATTTTTAAAAATTCAAAGTTTACTGTATTCAATTCATCGTGAAAATATAATTACGTGAAGCAAGATACATCAGAAGGACATAGTATCAGAAAAGAAAGGATTTGGGAAAAAAATCCTTTTTTAAATTAAATGTTTTTAAGAGTGTTATTTCGTAAGTCAATTTTTTTTCTTAAGTCAATCCAAGTAAATTTTTGTACACTTCAATATAGAAGCTGAAATTCCATTTATTCACAAGTAAAAGAAACTAATAGGGAAATTTCATCGGATTTTTGTTTAATTTATTTACAGCAACCATGATTTTATTTTTAATAGTCTTTTAATATATCTTTCCTTATTATTGCTCCCTTTCAATATAATCGAAAAATAATATTCTTCTCTGCTTCTCAATAAGTTATAATAATTTTAATATTCACCATAAATTGTATTATTAGTAAAATTGTACCGAAAATAAATCAGAGTCTTTGTTACGATATGGAAAATGACTGACTTTCATTACATATGTATTTGTTGATTTATAAAGCACGCAGATTTTTTTTATCAATTCCGTTACCTAACCAAGCACCACTATTATTATTGCAAAACAATGGGCGGTAAAATATTGGGAACTCGTATCTTACAACAATTTATTAGCTCTTATATAGACTACTTCTTATTGTCTGAATTTTTTAATAAAAATATCTCCTCGCATTTAGGAAAGCACACCTTTTTCATGTATTTATGATGATTTTAATTTATTTAGATTATCTCCTTTAATTTTCACTTAACGAGATTTTGAAATAAAATCAGTTTGATTTTTAAAACCACATATTAAAAAAATTTGAGTGCTTGTTTCCAACCTTATATCGCTGCTTTTGGGTTTGAACAATCAGCCACACTTTTTTAATGATTTTTCTCGTCTGAAATATAAATAAAATTCTGTCGTATGAAAGCTTTTGTTTGCTAAGAACTGAAATGTCTTAGGTCGGATTCCGCCTTTTTTAAAATTTCTTCAAGGAAATTTGGCAGCAAAAATTAACTATGATCTTATAAGACGAATAAAAAAAAACATCTCAAAACCTTTCACGAAATAAAATTTCAAAAATTTTCATATAAATTTATCTTTGTTAGTAGTTCGATTTCTTTTACAAATATTTGTACCTGAGATGTAAACTATCGTAAGTCCGATTTTGATGTCTTAGATGGCTTTATTGTATTTACATCACCCGTCCACATCTTTGGAGTAAGTTTCAAAGTTTCGTAGTTGTAGGTCGAATAGAACGATAGACAACCGCTCTCAATTACGCTCTGGAATTCTTCAGGATCACCTGTAAAAATTAAAACTGTTACTTAAGGAGACAAGGGGCCTTCAAAATCATTATTTTTAATTTTCGACTAATCAATTTTAAATTTTGCAGGCATTAATAAGAGCACTTATAAGACAACACACAAAATTTGACTGTAGTATATTTAGTTATTTCTGAGTTATGGGTATAAATGTAATTTTTAGCAACAATAATGGCCTTTACTATAAATGCCCCAGGAGCTTCAATTTATGTTCAAATTTCGGGATTTTTTTATATAAGTATAAAAATAAATTTGGAGAAGAATTTTTGGCAGGCGTATAGAAATCATTTTATTACTAAACAGTAAATATTTTCTTCCATATTAAATAATGAGAATACTTTTTCAACAAAAACAATAGCTTCACGTTATGTGTGTTCATTTTGAAATTTTTTTCTGAAACATAAAAATTAATCCTTTTTTTCCATAAAAGGTTTAGAGTAACTAATTAAAAAATTGGAGTGATTCCAAGTAATTTTGGAGCGCATGGAACATTTATCACAAAGTCCATTAACCGTTATTGAAAATAACAACTTATAATAACTTATAAATAAATAAATATATTGTAGTGAAATTTTGTGCGTTGTTTTCTATAGTGCTCTCATTAATTCCTGCACAATTTCAAATTGATCGTTTAAAAATGTAAACATATGATTTTGAAGGTCCCTTTTAGCCTCAATATAGTTTACCTCTGATGTAAAGATATAGGCTTTAACATATAAAGTTAATTATTGTTGAGGAATTCTAATTACTGCACCACGTTCTTATACATAGGAGAAAATGGAATCACAGGCGCGAGTCAAAGTGCGTGCTCGGCAGCCAACGTGTTAGAATCTGAATACATTGGCATTAACTGAATCAGTTACTTCGTGCGAACTGGAGTAACTGACGTTATACTGCATCTATTTTCTATTTTCGAAGTGTTGCGAAATGCCTGGGGCATTTTGTCCTAAATTTTTTTAACTCCGAAACATTTTTTTCTGACATGCAAAGTGATTATCGTTAATAGAGCTTCTCACTGAATAGCATTTTGACAAGGTTTATAAATTAACTTCAATCATTTTTTATCGTATCTTTTCAGTGGATTCCATTTGTCGACCCAGTTGTGGAAGAAAATGGCACGGTTCATCTCGGAGGGATAGCGAAAGATGTTTATGATGGAATGAAGATTTTCATGACATTCAAGTTAGTCTGAAAGAGCAAAAATAGGCTTTCATTCTGTTTTTGATATTTTAAATATTTTCATTGAAATATACATTTTCAAAAGAAAAAGTTCTCAAATATATCTATTCTTTAATTTTTCAGTTTCTCGAAACATAATCATTTTATTTAATATACTGAATGGTTCACTCAAATAATTCCTTATTTTAAAAACAGATTGAGCATCCAATTGTATGTGCTATTTTACTCAACTCACTTTCATATCTGACATTTTTAAAAATATATAAATCCGAAAATTTCTAATGATGCAGATATGAGCGATCAAGCTGGAACACAAATGGATCCAATGAAAACTTCTGAAAGCATCAAATTTCGAATTTATTTATTTATTATCCACATCTACCCACTCACCCATAGGGTATGGAGCGTTTTAATGGTAGGCGGACAAATTTCGAATACATTTTTCGACAGAAAGTTCCATACTGTAAGTTTTTTTTTAAAAATCAAGCACAGAAGACGGTTAACGCATTCGCTGCCATGACTCACGCCTGAAATTTGGACCTTCTATCTAATTAGACGGCCTCTTTCTCTTCTATATATTAACTATTCAACTGAAACTTAAAAAGTTAAGAAAAAACAAAAAAATTACATTAAGAGGAAAACTTAGAAATTTCAGGCACATTGTATCGAGTGCGCGCAAAATGCAGCGAAATCTAAAATATCAACGACTAAATTAAACTATTGAACTTCTGGAAAGATTTAAATGGAATAATAAAAAAATGAAAAATAATCGGCCTGGAGATTTCGTCAAATATCAACACCCGGCAATAATTATCTCGTAACTACCGTAGAGAAGGGGTCATCTAGTTAAAGGTTTGGTTTTGTGTAGTTTAATGGCGCAAGAGTCATTCCTGGCTAAACTGTGTCAATCAAATGGTGAATGTCAGTATATTAGTAAAAAAGGCTGAAACACGATAAGAATTAGATGGAAAAAAATATAGAATTTGAGCAAAATGTAACATAATCAAAGCTAAAA
>BGPR01005123.1:0-16721 GCA_013235015.1 Araneus ventricosus
GCACACACCCAGTCTTTAATCAATGTCGGAGTAGGCATACGTCACAGAGGGTGCTGAACAAGAAACTGACAATAAAATAAACAGGCCAAATTAGTGCTTTTGTTGTTTGAGCCTAGTTTCCTTTCATGGCCTGATGTATGATGTTTACAGGTTGGAAAAATCTTTTACTTCTACCAAAGCCATGGTAGTTAGATATAGCTCGAGTAGAGCTTCAAATGATCTTCATACTTGGGAAAGGCTTTTTAAATATGGACAGGGCTAAGGGTCATGGATTCGAGACATAATTATACAGAAGATCTGCCGTACAATCGAGCCTAAATCACTCTATATTGGTATGGTCTGTGGTGTAGCTAAAGGGACCAATGGGTGGCAGTTTGAAAGGGGTTGCAGAATGTCTCGTGCTGTAAAACAGGTTTATGACTAAGATGATCAGTAGCACTAACTGTTGTGCATAAAATGTACATTATGCTGTTTACATAAAAAAATAATTAATGTAATTTGCATTTTTTCGACTTTTGTAAATAAATTGCCTATATATGAATAAAGGCTGGTGGTGTACACAAAATTTCGCAAATTATTTTTAGAGATTAAGGGCATCAAAAGACAGATTACGTTACTAATAAAGTGATTTTTCCTTGGATTTATTATTATATAGGTTTATGTGGCTTATGTAACTTGTAAATGAAGGGCGCCGAAAGTTGCGGCTGTGGCACTGGGTGTGGTGTGGTAGTTTGGAATGTGGTATGCCTGGAAAGGAATGGTCTCCTCTTGTGGTATGACCAATGTTCAAAATTCGAAGGTTATGCCTTGTATAACCCTCATGTTTCTGCAGTAGAAATTGATAAAATGTATCTTGATTATATAGGATGATAAGTATTAAAAGAAGATTTCTCAGCTAAAATTTGATCGGCAAATAACGTTTCATAGAAAGGTACAGTTCTTACTTTCAAAGTTTTGTCCGCAGGTACAACACTTGCAAATAAAGATTTGTTCTTCAGTGCAGTACCTGACAGTAATGATATCCTTAATTTTAATAATCACCTTGTACGTGATTTTGTCCTCTGTATAACGAAGATGCAATTTTACAGGCCATTTTAAACATTCTGGCAATCTTCATGAAGCAGGGATGAGATTCTTCCGCTTTTTGGCAAATTTCCGCTTTTTTGTTATTGTGGAGAAATTCCGTTTTTTCCCCCCCTCAAAATTCCGATTTTTTTTCTTCTTTTTTTTCGGATTTCCGATTTTTTTTCCCCTGCAAAAATTTGCTTTCTCTTCCGAAAATTCCGCTTTTACACAAAGAAAAAAATCCTTCCTATCTTCCGTTTTTGAAAGAAAATTCTGGGAAAATATGCTCAACAGTGCGGCTTAACTCCACCGGATAGAAACTAGCTGATTCATCTTCTACTGACGAATCAACATTATATCGGCAAGCTCTACAAGGATGAACATTCCAACATTCAATGCCATTCAAAGTATTAAGTGCCACCTTTTTGCAGAAAACAAAACCTCTGTGGCATATTTTGCACAAAAAAAAAAAATTGCATGAATATGTTGCAAAAAAATTAGTTGAAAACTTAAGTTCAACTTGTAGGGCGTACCAAGATGAAGTAAAAAAAAGGAACAAACACAAATAAATAAACTACATAAAAAAAGAAAAACTCCTATCAAAAGAGGCAGCTAAAAAGCTGTGTGCAAATGCAGCAAAAAAGCAGAGAATAAGACTTAAAAAAAATCTCGAAAAATAAAACAGATGATTTACCTAGGCATTCTAGAGATACTAATCAAGACTGTGCAAAAACTTTAGCCTTTATTGAAAATAAACTTACAGAGGTTGCAAACACATCCTTTATTGAAGAAAAATCTGTCAAAGATAGGAGCCCTCCAAAAACAAGGGGTGAAGTGTGTTAATGGAGATCTGTTATTAGCAAAACCCACACAAATAAAAAAAACGAAACAACAACAACAATTAAGGAAATGTTTCAAAGGGTTTCAAATAACAATAATGCTAAATGAATCTGCCATTGTAATTGTACAATTTCTCGACCCCTCTCACTTTACAAGGTACAAAATCATTGTGCTGTTACTTTTGCAAAAATGTATAAAAATAAATGAAATAAAACAGAATTCAGTATATGATACATTATTATAATTTATAAAGAGCTAATACACGTTTCACAATTACATGAAGCAAAAGAAATGATTTGTCCTTATCTACTCTATTAAAATTCGAAGGTAAACAAACGTATGTATGTATGTATGTATGTCCTTCTATCTTCTCACGAACCGCCGAACGGAGAAGCGCGCGGAAAGTACCAAAAGATAGGGAATAATCCAGGGAAGCCGTTTCGGCCATTTATATTCCGAAATTTTAATTAGTGAAAAAGATATTAATTAAAAACTAATTTACAACAATGCTTTTCATTGTTTCGGATACTTTACAACAATACTTTGCATTGTTACAGCGCAATTCAAAATATATTTTACTGTTGAAGTCGTTTACTTTAAAGAACATTGTTACAACAACAATAAAAAAGTGACGCTGACAGAAATAAAAAAATGTATTGTTGAAAGTGTATAAATTCTTTTTTTTATCCCGTGATATAACGTCCAACAAAATCATTTTAACGAAATTAAAAGGGGTGTTTTGTTTCTGTACAGTTATGCGCCGAAAGATGTAGATTAGTTATGTTAGTGATTTTAATCATTATTCATTGATTTGATCAAGTTTAAACATTTCTGGTAGCTGCTATTTTAAGCTGATATTTGGAAGTTACTATTTTTGCTTTGTTCAATTCTCGCTTTTTCCGATGCCTAAAAGAAAAAGAGGAGTTACCAGGATGCTTCCCGTAGACAGCAGGCAATTAGAAAACGTGAAAGGAGAGTTGCTGAAACTGACGAAGAAAGAAACTGCCGATTGCAACTATGGCACAACGTGGCCAGAAGAGAAGAGCGGAATATACAGAAGAAATAGCCGATTGTCACACAGTATTTCTTTTTTAGAGAGCTTATGTGTTTGGATTCATTACTATCGGGAAAAAAAATAATTTTCTTTCCTTTTTTGTATTAAGGTGTTTAACTTCGTAACGTTTGTTGGGGAAAGTAAGTGACAATTTTTGTTGAGAAAAACAGAGGCGGGCCATATGAAAATATATGGACCACTCACATAACCTCGCTTCTCTCCGCCCGGGAATATCCCATTATTAGAGATAACCCGTGCAACGCCGGGCCATACAGCTAGACTAGAATTAGATAGACCAGAGATTCCCAACCTCTGGTATGCATTCCCTTGGGGTTACGCAAAGGACCATTTGGGGGTACGCGAAATAAAGTTGTTAATGGCGGAAACAAGAAAACATAAGAGATTAAAAAAGTTATAGAACTTTGTTCCTCCAAGTCCCTTGGTATTTAATAACTATACCACTTGAATAGTTGATTAATACGGAGTGTAATTATTAGCAATCCTTATAAGTTAATGCAAAATTATTACAATACTGATTTCATTTGTTTTGGCGTTAAACTAATACTATTGTAAAAATGCAATAAAAATAAAATAAGTCGAGTTTTCCAGGCAAATGTCAAATCCGAGTTATTTAACTTTTAAGCTATTCTAAGCCCTTATAATTATTGATAAAAACTTCTTAGCATAGACGGTGGGGGAGGATATGTCAAAAATTAATCAAGAGGTGCGCGAGGGAATAAGGTTGGGAACCTCTGAGATATACCTTTCATTTCGCTAGGGCACGGGATAATTTTTTTTTTTACAAAATAACAAATCTTTTTGTATTTTTTAAATAGTCCATTTTGACACGTTTTCGTGGGCGGAATGTTTCAACAGATCCTTTCGCCTTATTTATTTAAGAGAGAATATTGGGCATGTGTCACGTTACCTCACTTCTTTCCGTCAGGGAATGATGCATTATTCGAGATAGCCCGTGCAACGCCGGGCCACACAGCTAGTCTATCCTATTAAAATTCGAAGGTAAACAAACGTATGCATGTATGTATGTCCGGCTATCTTCTCACGAACCGCTGAACGGTGAAGCACGCGGAAAGTACCAAAAGATGGGGAATAATCCAAGGAATCCATTTCGGCCATTTAAATTCCGAAATTACAATTAGTTAAAAAGATATTAATTAAAAACGTCAAAATGAATGAATTGACGTGCTGCCATCTATTGGCAGAATGGTGAATTCATTCACGGCGGATTCTTTTTTTCCCCTACTATTATTTTTCGCATCCGGTGTTGCATTTTTTTTATTTATTTAACGGAAGTTGGTAATTTTTTTTGAGCGAGCTTCTGTGTTATTCTGTGTTTGGATTTATTAACAATTGAAAAAAATCGTTTTCCTGCATTTTTCTTTCTTTTTTTTTTTGTCGTACGGTGTTTCGCAACATTTACGTTTGTTGGGGGAAAATATTTATTCATTTTTATCCGTTTTTTTACATTATTATTCGTTTTATTTTTCTTTTGCAAAACAAATATGCTAATCTGTTTTAATTTATAAGCATGAGAATTCTCGCGTTTTCATTCAAACCAAACTACTTTAAGGTAGTAAAAAGGCTAGAACTGAAAGTTTTAATCCAACAAGAGAGGATTCAAAACAGATTTACGTTTGTTGGGGAAGCTTAGTGACAATATTTGTAGGGAATAAACAGAGGCGGGAATATGAAAAAAATGTGGATTCTGAGAAATGCTGGGTTATTAACTATAAGGTAATTAAAAGATTGGATTTAAAAATTTTAATTAAGCAATATAGGATTCAAAGGATTTTTTACGTTTTGGGGGGAAAGTAACGTTTACGTTAGCGACAATATGTGTAAAAAAAATAAGCCGGAGGCGGGCATATGAAAATTAGTAATAAAAAGACTGGATTTGAAAGAATATTTACATTTGTTGGGGAAAGTAAGTGACAATATTTGTTGGAAAAAAAAAAAAAAAAAAACACGGAACCGGGCATATAAAAATATGGATCCCAAGGCCGCACATGATCTCACTTCTCTCCGCCCGGGAATATCCCCTTATTCAAGATTGCCCGTGCAACGCCGGGCCATGCAGCTAGTTTTTATTTATTTTTTGAGCTTTTATCAAAAGGCTATTAAATATAATTCTTCTAGGACTTCTGTTGGGTGAATGTTGCATCTCAGTGATGCACAGGTGGTAAATATGTTTTAATGTCTAATTTTGTATTTTCTGATGATGTGTTAAACTTGTTTATTAACTTTTAATATGAATGATTTAATAATAATTTAATATTCTTTTTCTTATTTATACGTACTGAATTATAAATAATTAAGTTATTAATTATTATAGTGTAATATTTTCATCATGTTGCATGTTCTGATGTTTTACTTCTTTCACGTATAAATTTTTTGCTCACGTATGATTTCAGTCTTTTTGCTTTTTTGCCAATCTCATCCCTGATGAAGGAAATTGTATAAACTTTTCATTATTGCATTTTTTATGTACTGATTGACATCGCTCATTGAAACCAGTAAATGGATTTAATTATGTGCAATGCTGTAGTTTAGTCTATTTAATCGATACACTATTCTGTATTATGGCTATAGTTCATTTTATTTTAATTTTTGAAATCAGGGTAAAACATTCAAATTAGTATAATTTAATTTATAATTTTATTTAAAGAGCCATAAGTCAAGATAGTAATTGGTGCACGAGTCGTAATATGATTTTTTCGTCCCCTGCCTCAGCGGCTCAGCTTGTGTAATTGGTACCCGGGGCGTGTTATTATTTTTACAGACACCCTTAACGCGTTTGACTTTGGAAACTGATATAATTAGCGTTTTGTCACCACAGTGGCCAGTAGTGTTGCGAAGTTAAGTGGCACCCGGGAAATAGTGCGGTTTTTTTTCCCCCCTTTAATTGTCATCAATGGCATAACAAGTATAATTTGTGCCAGAGGGATGGTATTATTTTTTTAGATCCCTCACCATTTTTTTTCTTTAAAAAATGACATAAATGCAATAATGTTCTGACTCCATCGTACCTCATAAAACTGGTGCTCAGAACATTTATACCCCGCTCGCTACGCCACTGAGTGAAGACGACATTGCTTCATTTTCATATTTTCAATAGATAGCCATTTACATATAAAATGCTTGTTATAACTCGAATAGTAATAAAATTCTGTTTTCTTCACCAGATTGATGTCCGGATGACTCAGAAGGAAAGGTATTTCTTCCAATGAAGCAAAACCGTTTTATTAGATAAAGATTCTTGATACAGCTTCAGCTCATTTTCGAAAGAAGAACATCATAAACATACAAGATGGAGACGTATATGAAGACAAATGAAACCCATATGATTAGTGATCTGAGTGTCGAAACAGTTGATACTGATAAATATGTCGAAAATGTAAATGACAAGAATAAGAAATATTTTGCATGTGACATTGGTGGTCAGAAGCAGCTTTTAAACAAAAGACATATTCATAAACATACGAAAGAAAAACCCTCTTCTTCTGCTGTATGCAATAAAGAGTTTCCTCAGAAAAGTAATTTAAATGTGCATTATCGAACTCATACAAATGAAAAACCCTATTCTTGTGAAGTATGTCATAAAAAATTTTCTTGTAAAAGTAATTTAAATGTTCATTTTCGAACACATACAAATGAAAAGCCCTTTTCTTGTGATGTTTGCCATAAGGAATTTTCTCATAAAAATAGTTTAAATGCGCATTTTCGAACTCATACAAAGGAAAAGCCCTATTCTTGTGATGTATGCCATAAAGATTTTTCTCGAAAATTTGAATTAAAAAGGCATTATCGAATTCATACGAGTGAAAAGCCCTATTCTTGTGATGTATGCAATAAAGAGTTTCCTCAGAAAAGTAATTTAAATGTGCATTATCGAACTCATACAAAGGAAAAGCCCTATTCTTGTGATGTATGCCATAAAGATTTTTCTCGAAAAGGTGAATTAAAAAGTCATTATCGAATTCATACAAATGAAAAGCCATATTCGTGTGATGTATGCAATAAAGAGTTTCCTCAGAAAAGAAATTTAAATGTGCATTATCGAACTCATACAAATGAAAAACCCTATTCTTGTGATGTATGCCAGAAAGATTTTTCTTGGAAAGGTGATTTAAAAGTGCATTATCGAATTCATACAAATGAAAGGCCCTTCTCTTGTGATATATGTGATAAAAAATATTCTCGAAAATATGACTTAAATGTGCATTTTCGAACTCATACAAATTTAAAGCCCTTTTCTTGTGAGGTATGCTGTAAAGATTTTTTTCAGGAAAGTCATTTAAATGTGCATTACCAAATTCATACAAATGAAAAACCCTATTCTTGTGATGTATGTCAGAAAGATTTTTCTTTGAAAGGTGATTTAAAAGTGCATTATCGAATTCATACAAATGAAAAGCCATATTCATGTGATGTATGTAATAAAGAGTTTTCTCAGAAAAGTAATTTAAATGTGCATTATCGAATTCATACAAATGAAAAGCCCTTTTCTTGTGATGTATGCCATAAGGAATTTTCTCATAAAAATAGTTTAAATGAGCATTTTCGAACTCATACAAATGAAGATCCCTTCTCTTGTGATGTATGTGGTAAAAAATTTTCTAGAAAATATGACTTAAAAGTGCATTATCGAACTCATACAGAGGAAAAGCCCTTTTCTTGTGAGGTATGCTGTAAAGATTTTTCTCAGAAAAGTCATTTAAATGTGCATTACCGAATTCATACAAATGAAAAACCCTATTCTTGTGATGTATGTCATAAAGATTTTTCTTGGAAAGGTGATTTAAAAGTGCATTATCGAATTCATACAAATGAAAAGCCATATTCTTGTGATGTATGCAATAAGGAGTTTTCTCGGAAAAGTTCTTTCAATGTGCATTATCGAATTCATACAAATGAAAAGACCTTTTCTTGTGATGTATGAAATAAGGAATTTTCTCATAAAAGTAGTTTAAATGAGCATTTTCGAACTCATACGAATGAAGAGCCCTTTTCTTGTGATTTACATAACAAAAAAAAATTTTCTCAGAAAGGTGATTTTAAAAAACATAGAATTCATACGAAGAAATAATTATTTTCTTCTGATGTGCGTAGTAAAGAATTTTCTCACAAAATTGATTTAAATGGACATTATCCAACTCCTTCAATTGAGAAACACTCTCCCGGTGAGGTATAAAAAGATTTCCTCTAAAGAGCAATCTAAATTTTCATCATTGAATTGTTATAATGTATTCGAAAGTAATGTGGTATTGTATTATCTCGAATTTACATAAATAAAACGATCCTACTGTTATGGTGTATATTGTAAAGAATTTTTTCAAATGGTTTTTACTTATGACAAATTGATATAACTGATGTTGTTCTGGATTTAAATTATAATTTGTAATATTTTTTAATGTAAACACTACTATTGTATAAAATGTTATATTGTATAAAATAACATTATAATACACAAAATTCTGTTATGATCTGAAACGTTTTTTATTTAAAATGGAAATATCATGTGAACAAGATGGTTTTCAGAAAGTGCCTGTAGGTAATTTTCTTCATAAGTTATTAATTATTTTTTTATTAGATACTTCAAATTTTGTTAACAATTACCGAAGTATAAGAATGGCTTTCATGAATATTTTGAACCAATTAATTTAATAGTTAATTTTTCAATAATTAAAAGCATGAAAGTAAATCAAATTTTTAGTTTTTACTGATATAATTTGCTTCTTATCGTTCTGAATAATCTACTTTTAAAATCTCTTGATGGCATTTATTTAGCAGAGGAATAAAAAGAGGCTAGAATAATATTTAAATGTTTAATGAAGAAAAATGAGAAACAAATATACTTGCATCGTTTTGGGGAAAAAGCAAAGAAAAATATTAATATATAATGCCAACAGCAAGAAACTAAACTAATTACTGCCATTGAAATAAAATACAATACATTTATAAACAAGGAATATAATCACAAATCTTAAACTGCAACATTTTCTTTTTGTGTTCTTCCAGAATTCTGTTAATGTATTCTGGCAACATCTCATATTATTCTTGTTCTTCAACAATAAAAAAAAATGTTGTGACAAATTGTGTATAAAATTAACATTTGAAATTTTATTAAAGTGAGGGAAACAAATTGTACAGAACTGAAATTTGTGTCACTGAAAAGCTAAAAACTTGTTTCATGAGTTAATATTTTTGAAGATACTGCGGAAAAACGTTAAATTTTTATTTTTTTAATGACTAAAATTTATCTAATATTTCGATTTTGAAATTATGACGGTAATCTTCCTTTTGCCTTAAATAATAAGTGTTCAAAGTTTGATTGGAATAGGGCCAGTGTTTTAGGAGGAGATGTGGATCACAAATAGCCACACAATGACTTATTAATACTAAGATTTCCCTTCTCATAGAAATGAATTTTATGCGATGATGTGTGTGAAAAGAATTTTTTCATGAAGATGTCATTTAATTGAACCTCTCGTGATAAAAATAAATGTTGTTCTTGTGAAGTTTGCAACTGTTGATTTCCACAGAATGTTTGCACGTTGCCCAAATCTTAAGATTGAAATGTCCATTCCTGTATTGTATTCTCCGCAGCATACATCTTAAGAATGGACTTTCTAATCTAACGAATGAAAGGCCCAATTCTTGTGATGAATGTGTGTCAAGCAGCATTTTCTCAGAAGTATTTATTATTTGAACAAAATCGAAGCCCAGTGCTTTTAATATGTTTGTTAATTTTTTTCTGAGCATAATATTTGGAATAAACATTATATTTATTGACATAGAAAAGCATAATCTACACGATATATGTATTTAAGAATATTAACTATGGAAAACAGAATATAACTATTATGACAGGTGTGGAGCCAGTTGGGGGCCAAGAACCCCTGTCGGGGCAAATTTTTTTCGTACACTATTCACACATGGGCTATTCCACTATTAGATAAAGATCTGGCTAAAGTTTTAAATAGTCATCATTACGTTCCTCCCCTAATATGGACGCATATTCCCCCTCCCTTCGTTCGGACTCTAACGCCACTCCTGATTATAAACCAGCTGATAACTAGGCATTGCTCTGGATCCAAATTTTTCATACGGTCCCCTCCCTGTATTTTTCTACAAATGTCATTAACTTTCTCCAACAAACTTAAATCGCCTTTGAATACTTTCTTGTTGAATTCAAACTTTTGAATCTAGCCTTTTTATGACCTTATAATAGTATGGATTACACAGAAATGCGATTAGTTTATAAAACGAACAATTTTTTAAAGCAATATACCGCACGATAACTAATACAACTTTTAGAGTGTTGTCAATGTTCATAACGTCACCAACACGTCCCTGTGTCTACTCTTATTGTGGCCATATAGCTTTTTTCCAAACCATTACAGATAAGCATAAGTTCAAATTGGAAAAATGTTTTAAATGAGGGGAAGAATTATAATCGATTTTTTTGAGTCAACAACTATATTTCTGAAAAAGTTACTAATTCTAACTTTTTATACGGTCCCCCGGTCCTGTCAGTCATATTTAGTAAAATATTCTTTACACACTAACATTTTAAACAAAAAAAAGTCCTACTCTTCTGCGGCTAAAACTGGGCGAGTTATGGAGCTTTGAGTTTCATGATTTTTAACCAAGCAGCGGCCTCGTCGAGCAAATACTGCGCATTAATTGGTGGATCGTCTTCAAGACGGCTATTGAAATGGTCCAAGTCAGCGATAATCAAAGCTCCATCGGTCAGTTTTATTCGCAAAAGAGGGGAACTTTTTTTAAAAAAATTTTAGAGTGCGAAGTATATTTTACTAAATCTGATTGATAGGACCGAGGGGCTGTATAAGAAGTTAGATTTCGTAACATTTTCGGGAACATATTTATTGACTGAAAAAGCATAAATTATAATTGTTCCCGTCATTTAAACCATTGTTCCAACTGGAACCATATGTCTATCTCTAACGGTTTAGAAATTAGCTATTGGGTCTCCATAAGAGTAGGCAGAACGCCGCCCCATGTCCCCGTGCCTGATGCCATTACGGCACCTTTACCGGTTGAGTGGACATGGGACAGTAAGAGTAGACACTAGGGTGAGCCGAAAAAACTTTTTTTTCATTTCGCTATACAGCGGAAAAGTTGCGAATGGGGAGAAATTAAACCAGGAACTTAAACGTAAGGAAATTAAATTTTACCTTCCACTCGCACATCGGCCTTGGAAAATCGTAAAAAATTGACAATTTTTTTTTTTTTTAAATTTCTCTTCATCTGTTTATTTTAGCATTAGCTGCTAAGTACTGATCTTCTTAAGAGTAATAAAGTGAATTTCATCAAAATGGTAAAAAATTACCGGTGGCACGTTCCCTCCAAGCAGGGCCGACCGCACTAGGCCCCGCGCAGCTGACTGAGTTTTTCAAATTACAAATGCCTTCTTATTTTTAATTTAATCCAAATATCTATCCATTTAAATACAATGACGCGATTTATGCACATTTAACACCGACCAATGAAATACAAGGTTGGGAGATTTGAATTTCATTACATAGCGAAAAGAGAATGAGAAATGTAAAAAAAAATGTTTTTTATTATACTTGCGTTGCAACACCTGACAGTACATCGTACGTTTTCGTCACTAGGTGTGAAAATAAATAAAATATTCGTATTTAAAGGGAAGACAAATATTTAATATAATATATTATTGGAATTTACTAAATAATATATTTCATTGTGGTTATATTCATTGTAATCATATTACTATCATTGATGTTTCATTGTAACCTACTGCTACAAAAAGACATCTTAATTTTTTAATTTTATTTTTGGACAGTTTCGAAACATGACTGGAGAGCTGGAAGAAAATATATGTGTAGATCGGATAAATTAAAGAAAACATAAAAAGGGGGAGGGGAATTGCTGAAAACGAGAGGAACTCCCATGAATTTTTCTTTTTTTTGAACCGAAAATGTGCAATAAACTGAAGAAACATATAATTAATAGTTATTGAAAAATCAAAATCGCGGAAATCAAATTGGATCGAATGACATCCTCGAAAACAATCCCATAAAGACAACGTTCGTCTTAATAAAGAGGAAAGTCATTATAATTAAACTGAAAAAAGGAAATATAACTATGAAGCAGAGGGAATCCTATAGATAGATGTTTTTTTTTTTTTTTGTCTGCGTCGAATAAAGAACTAGATGAATTATTCCGAGATCGCAGCTTCAACAGAGTTCAAAACGAATTGTCGATATCAATGATCCTGATATGGTTACTCTCATCAAAGTACAGAGATGCCACTTCTTTGTGTTTAACTGGACTAAATGACTGAGTTCCATTCAAGTTCGCGATTGCAAAGTCATGAAAGATCAGAATATCATTTAAAATTCAAAAATAATTTCAGACTGGGAAACGCTATGACAGAGAACATGAAAAAATAACTATAAACGAAACACACTGTGTAAAATTTGTTTATAAACAAATGGTG
Source organism: Araneus ventricosus (assembly GCA_013235015.1). NCBI lineage: Eukaryota > Metazoa > Arthropoda > Arachnida > Araneae > Araneidae > Araneus > Araneus ventricosus. The sequence continues at coordinate 12,468 of BGPR01005123.1, forward strand.
GCTTCAATTTTTTATTTATCAGAGCAGCCTATTAGAAAAAGAGTAATTATATTTGGGGAACTGTGTGGGCGGTAGTACTATAACTAGGATTACCATACGTCCGGATTTCAAACTTGCGTCCGGAATAATGTCCAGAATTACGGCATTGAATGTGGCGAGAGAAAAATTTGGTTGTAATAAAGAGCGTTTTCACAAAAGAAAACGTCATTCTGCCAATGAAAGAAAATTCATTGTTTGCATCTATGGTTGATGAAAAAGTGGATTTGTTTCCTTATCCGTGCACCAGTTCAAACTGAAAATTAAGAGTTTGAGCTGTTTTGTTTGAATTCTGTTTTTCATTAATGAAATTTTGAATTACCGAGCATTAATAAAATTTGTATATTCTTTGCATTCTGACGTCTTATTTTTTCCCCTTCCTCAAACTCTGTGCTAGTGTTATGAAAGAAGGTGGTTGGCAGGCAGTTTTTAGAATTTTATGCTAAACTTTCTACCACCCGAAGTATCCGAGTTAGAACCAAAAAAAAATATGGTAACCCTAACTATAACGGAGCTAATATGAGAGATTTTACATAAAGGTAGCAAAAGTACTTATCCTGCAAAGTATTCCAAAGCACAGTTTATGCTCTGCAGAAGTCATAATTTGAATTTTGTTCTTAGAGACATTTCAAAATCATCTTCTCTGCAAATTCATTTTTTGTTACTTAAGAAGGCATAAATAATATTTTTGTATGTTCTGTAATGTGCTGGGGGATATATTAAAAAAGCCTCTCAGATATCTTACTCCAAAATCGCTGTCAGAAACGTGGGAATATGGCTTCGAAAGTGTGAGATATCAAGTGTCACAATTTTCTCTAGATCCGAATGTTCTTTATGAATGTACTATTGACATGAAAAAGAAATTCTAAATCCAATCAATCAAAATTAAACTTCATTTGAATTTTTATTAAGTTTGGTTATTTGGTATGACATACTGAATGAGTAAATACTGCGAGCCAGATATTTCAAAATACTAACATAGATATCGTGATACAAATTCACATTTAGAAGGCCTTTTGGAATTTTTTCAAAAGTATCATGCATCGGGATTCATATCTTCTTTTAATAACTGCAAAGTTAATAGTGGAAGAGTTAGTCAAAAATGATACCTGAATGTAAAAATAAAAGAAGTGAAAAAAAAGACATTTCTGATTTTAAGTTACTGATCAGCTATTACATCTGTCAAAGAATATTTCAAAATTAAATATATGCTAGTCATAATTTATAGTAGAATTTTTTCTTTTAAGAAGAGATTCGGAATTTATCACGAATATGAGGCATCATATGAACTTTTATATAATTTGGATAATGTTCACAAACTGTCTGAAAAAACAGACTTAAATACTACTTCGCAATACAAAATAAATTGATTTATTTAATGAACTGAAAATTTGTCGTTGAGTTTTGCATAAAAAGGGCAACAATATTATAATAAATATTAAAAAAATAATTTATCTGCACTGTATTCAAATTCAAATAACTTTATATAAATAATGAAAAAAACGTTAACATTTTAATCACCTTCAAAATCGTTCATAAATCAAATAATTTAATTATTTATCATTTTCGCGTATTCCTTAAGTCCTTAATATACCAATTTGTAGAATGTAATTAATAGCAAAAAGTAATCAAGTATTATTTTGTTTTACGAAATTAGTTTCAAGGCCTCGCGAATCAACTTTGCACTAGGCCTCGCTTTTGTTCGGGCCGGCCCTGTCTCCAAGGTTGACAAAAATGTGTGAAATTACTTCAATATGCAATTTTTAATTCCTAACCCTCAACATGATCTTCATACATCTTCTTGTCCATGAATTGCAACATATATATGATGTATGAAAAGAGTTATTTAGGTCTAAAAATATATCAGTTTCATTTATTTTCATTGTTTATTTTAACACAATGCAAAATTAAGCTCCAAAATCACAATATCATTTGTTACTTAAGAACGAATGGCAATAATGCAGAAAATAACAATAAAAAAATTAACAGATCTTTAAAAAGGAAAGACTTTAGCTATTAAGACATCGTTATGTCTCCTAAACTTCTTGCTGAAATGACCCATACTCCGTCAACATTAATTTCCTTAAAGTAGCTCGATGTATGCATTTATCAATTGTCAGTTATTGACATGGTGATATAAAATACTAAGTGTTTACTGTATATTGATGCAAACTTGCAATTTTTTTTCCATCTTCCGTTTGCCTCTGGATATTGCATTTCTCTGAGATACTCTTTTAGCACAGAGGAAGTATCTGTTTAGAAACGACCCAACTTCGCGGCATAAAGGCAACCACCGAAGTGAGAGAATTCCGTTAATGTTATTTTCGATCCTCCCTTTCGAACGTCTGGTGAATAACCACCCTTTCGAGTTCGTTGCAAAGTTTTCCCATTTTATTGGTTTAGAGACACAGAAGAAATAATCGCTTTGAAAAGAAAAACAGGCGCGAAAGAAAACTCTCAGTTTTTTGTCCAAAACTGGCCTTGGATAGCATGCAGAGCGAATGTAAAAAGATCTAATTTTACGAGAAAGAACAGATGGGAATAAAAAAAAAGTACTCCCTCCCACCTCGAAAAGAAAGGGGAAAACTGTAAAAGAAAGTGGCATTCTGAAAAAAACGGGAGATAACAAAAAAAGAAGAAATGAGGCCTCCTGCCACTACCTGAATTGAACTCGTCAGAAGGACATGTGACTGGATGTTTCCTGAGGAAATAAAAGATTGCAAAATAGGAAAAAGAGCAAGCCCGGCTTTGACTCGTCCATTAGAGCTGCAGAACCAGCTGAAGATTACTTAAACATTTTTTTTTCCGTTTCAAATCCTACTTTTTATTATTTTCCCACCGAGGATTTGACGATCAACAATAACAGAGAAAAACATAATAAAACGAAGAAAGAAAATGAATTCATATGTAGTAGAGACATAGGATGAAGGTGCACAACGAATAGCACCAGAAACCATTAAAATTCACTCACTACTCATAGCTAAGTGAGACATCGGAAGTAGAGTTGGGGTTGGAGACGTCACTTTTCCGTTGTTAACGTGCGGAAAAGTGACGTCTCCCAACCGGGGGTATCAGAATAGACCGGATAGCTAAGTGACACATCGGAAAGAGAAAAGTAAAGGCGAAAGGTATCTCCCATTTTAACTTACTGAAGTCTGAGTTTGAGGTTTCGTAGCAGCTGCGTGGCAGTGGGCCAATCAATTTTTTTTCCTTCTTTTTTTTTAAATTCTCCTTTCCACTCAACATTGGCGTTTGCTCTCTTGATTAACTTTTATTCGCTTTTTCTCATTCGCTGTATTTTGATTTCGCTTTCATGTTTATCGGCATAAACGCATCTGGCTTAATGCAGTTATTTATTTTCATATAATTTTTAAAATGAATTAACTTGATTTAGAAATTATAGTGAAATAGTGGAGGTGAAAAAGGTGTGTATAAACCACAAATAATATCTATATATATATAAATAAAAGGCAACGTTCGTATGTATGCGTCTTGTACGGGCTGCTAATTAATGATGCAAATGACCAACTCGATGTCTATAAACAGCATCTTTATTCACAAAATCAAAAGCGACGTCGATATCTAAAAACAAAACAAGGAATGATTTGAAATCTGAATTACTGCACAACTGCGCATCTATTTGTAGTCGCATTAAATTCGATCTCGTCAGTTCACTTCTCTGTCTGAAGGCTTGACCGCAGCGCCACAGGGCTCCCCTACGCAGTCTGTAAGACGATTAAATGGAAAAGCTCACTCGAAAAGGCTGGATCTCTGCAAGCTGAAATGCAGGCTTCAGTCTGTCGATGCTAACCGTCTGCTGACGAGATCCCACTTGAATGGTAAAATGCTTCGAAGCTTTAGAAACAACAAGATGAGGTCCACTATAGGGAGGAACCAAAGACTTAGTAAGCCTATCCTGTCGAAGAAAAACATGAGAACAATTATTAAGTTCCTTATGCACAAAAACTTGCCTTCTGCAATGTTGCGACATCGGAATCGGTCTTAAAGACGACATCCGCTGTTGCAAAGATGTAAGGAAACCATTAGTTGATAAAGTTTTATTGACACTAAAAAATTCTCCAGGCAAAGTTATGGGAGTACCATACTTTGTATTAAGAATTATTAATAAAAAGTATGGTATTATAAGTATATTATGAATCATTATTAATATTATAAGTATATTATGAATATTTAATAATGTTATAATATAAGTATATT
>BGPR01005123.1:16731-61006 GCA_013235015.1 Araneus ventricosus
ATATTATGAATATTTAATAATGTTATAATATTCTAAGTATATTATGACATTTATATATTCCATAATAACTTCATTATTATAATATATAATGGAATATTATTAAATATTCATAATATACTTATATCATTAATAATATTATAAGTATATTATGAATATTTAAGTATATTAATATTTCTTATATTAATAAATATAAAAGTTCTTTAATTTTATTAAAATTATGGGAGTACCATACACCATCTCCGCAACCGAACAATTTAGCGGTTCTTTCACAGATGCTCGGATCCCTAATAAGATAGAAGGCAATACCAAGGTCCATCTTTCAGTTGCATGGGCCCGAATCGCAGACTTTAACTGCCGTTGAAGTCTTTCTACTGAACTATTTGCCTGTGGATGGTAAGGGGTTGTATGAACCACCTTCACACCAAGTAATCGAGCATATTCACGAAATAATCGGCTCTCGAACTGTCTACTCTGATCAGAGGTAAGCCTCTCAGGAACTCCAAATCTAGCTATCCAGTTGGCATAGAACTCGAATGCAACAGTCTCAGCTTTAATATCCTTAAGAGGAATGGCTTCAGGCCAACGTGAAAATCTGTCCACACACGTGAGAGCATATGTATAACCACGAGATGGAAGAAATGGTCCAACCAGATCAATATGAACATGATCAAATCGATGACGAGGAACAGGATACGTTCCAAGAGGACTTACCGTATGACGTTGAATTTTATCTCGCTGACAAGGTACGCAACAACGAGTCCATTCTGCAACTTGTTTCTTGTAGCCCGGCCAAAGGAAACGATCTCCAACCAACCTCACTGTAGCCTTTACTCCTGGGTGGGATAAGTTATGAAGAATTTCAAAAATCCGTCGGCGAAACTCCTTCGGAACAAACGGACGACATCTTCCAGTTGAAATGTCACAAAACAGTTCAGTGTCCATTTCTGGAACTTTAAGAAATTGAAATTTTAAAGAATTAGTACAAGATTTTAATAATTGAAACTCCTCGTCGGACAATTGCGCTTTAGCGAACTCTTTATAATCAATTGGCGAGGGCATTTCAATCTCTGAAATTTGAGACAAACTATCGGCTACCACGTTAAGTGAACCCGAAATGTGCCGTATATCCGTCGAAAACTGACCGATCCAGTCAAGATGCCGAATCTGACGTGGAGAACTTTTTTCACGTTTTTGAGTGAAGGCGTAAATCAAAGGCTTGTGATCAGTATAGATCGTAAAATTACGGCCTTCCAACATATAAGAAAAATGACGAACGGACGCATAAACCGCTAACAATTCACGGTCATATACGCTATATCGCTGTTCAGCCGGAGTAAGCTTCCGTGAAAAAAAATGCTAAAGGTTTCCATTGACCATTTTCTTGACTTAGGACAAAACCTAAAGCACGATCTGAAGCATCGCACGTCAGAGATAACCGCGCATCTGGCGACGGATACACTAAAAGAGTTGATATAGCAAGACTATTTTTACAACTTTCAAAAGCAAGTTTTGCCTCCTCTGTCCAATTTGTTAAGCGGGTATCATTTTTCTTTGCATCCTTTAGGTAATCGGACAACAGAGATTGCTCATGCGCTGCATTCTTAAGGAATCGGTGATAAAAATTTAAGAGGGCCAAGAATTGACGCAAGTCTGTAATAGTTTTAGGCTGCTGAAATTCATTAATAGCTTTAATTCGATCAGGCAATGGTTCGATTCCTTTTTCGGAAATTAAATAACCTAGAAATTTAACAGATAGCTGGCCAAAAACGCAATTTTTCTACATTAACCACAAGACCATACTTCTGAAACCTACCGAAAACCTCTTCCAAATGCTTTAAATATTCACTTTCGTCTGTAGATGCAATCAGAACGTCATCGAGATATACAAAGCAATATTCCAAATCTCCGACGATCTCGTACATAAACCGCTGAAAAGTCTGTGCGGCATTACACAATCGGAAAGGCATAAAAAGAAATTCGAACAATTCAAAAGGGGTTATCACTGCAGTCTTTGGAACATCAGCAGCTGCGGCGGGTATCTGATGGTACGCTCTAACAAGGTCAATAGTTGAAAAAATCTTTTTATTAAAAAGATTATATGCAAAGTCGTGCACATGAGGAATTGGAAATCTATCCGGTACGGTTTGAGCGTTTAAATGCCTATAATCTCCACAGGGCCTCCAATCATCTTTTTTGGAACCATGTGAAGGGGGCTTGCCCATGCACTTTTCGAAGGTCTGAAACCATGTACTGAAATTCGCGTTTGGCCACCTGTAGCTTTTCAGGACCCAACCTACGAGCTTTAAAAAATACAGGGGGACCACGCGTCTCAATATGGTGCTCAGTGTTATGCTTTACATGAACAGCTGGTTTGGTTGACTCGGCTTAGTAATATCACTGAATTTCAGAAGTAACTTTACATATGGAGAATCTCCTTGTACAGTAGCAACAAACATAGATTCATTAGCAGAAATAGGTTTTTCTAGACCAACAGCACTGGCGCCATCTAATAGTTTCTTACGCTTCATATCCACTAACAAATTGTAGTGTTCAAGAAAGTCAGCTTCTAATATTGGTTTTGAAACCGATGCAAGAATGAAAGGCCACTGAAACTTCCGTTTTAATCCTAAATTCAAAGTGATTAACTTAGTACCGAATGTGTTAATTTTAGTTCCGTTTGCTGCATACAATAAAAATTTTGAAGGAACAATTTTACTCCCCAAAATTGGCAAAACGCTAACTGCTGAATCCTTGTCAACCAAAAATTCACGACCAGTAATCGCATCATAAACAAACAAGCGCTTAACCAAGCCCTTTTTTTACCGTCAGCGCCGAAACGGAAGGCTGAACTAGTTTTCCGATTTAAAAGTGCATGGATGTTCGCATCTTTTTGCCCTGTTTCCAAACTTAAAATGCCACCAACAATATTTGCGTTTGTTAGAACCTTGAACCTCAGTGTTTCCTCGCGAGAGTGATCTACGCCGAACTTAGTTTCGAAAGTCTGTTTTCAATAGCTGCCAAGCGATTCTCAAACTTATTTACATCTGAAGATTGAAAATTAGTAGACACAGAAGCCACTAAATCACCTTTCGAAATCTCAAAAATACCATCTCCCATTTTAGATAAAGCTTGCAAATTATCACCCCTTACAGACAGAATTTGCTGTATTTGAACAGGTAATCTTTGCATCCATAAACACTTGGAGTTGGCCGCTTGGTTAACAGCTCTTGATCAACACAGGTCCTCGCTGTTGTCATTACTGCTGGTTGCTTGGTTTGTGTTTAACGAGTCGATGCAACTCTGGTTGAAGGAAGGCTGTCTCCGAAACCGCTTCTTCTACATTCCTGTCTGTCTTGCACGAGAAATCGTCGGTCGTGTGCCGGACCAGCTATCTGGGGAAAGGTACGACTGACAAGAAGATGCCCGAGGGTGATGGAGTCACCATGCCGAACGAACCTAATGGGAACAGCGACCCTGATGAGCAGATGGAAATGTCTCCTAATCCGACGCCGATCCGAGTGAGCAAGGAAATGCCGGACTTGACACCCTTCTACCGACGTGCAGTTGCTACTTATGAAAACCCCGTGTCAGATCTCCCATACAGCCGATGTCAACAGATCAGAGATGCCATCCGGCACCTGGGAAAGCTGAGAAACCTAGTGTTCATGGCAACGGAATACGAAGATGTAACCCTGACCCTGGAAGATGGAAATACCCTGTCATCGGAAGAGGTGATCCTGCGAACCCTGAAAGAAGTCAACAAATGAGTGAGTGAAATTACATGTTTTGGTATCTGCTCTTTAGATAATCGTAATGCTAAGTAAGTTGAAAATAAGCTAATATTTGAGGAAGCTGAACGTAAAAAAAATGTTCCTAGTAGTAGTAGTAGTAGCAGCAGCGTTACAAGCCATGATAATGTTACGAGTAATAATAATAACGCACGCAAACGAGCGGCCCCGAATGACCCGGAATGTAGTAACAATTCGAGAATTAGATTAGATAAAGATGGGTTTATTTACCCCAGCAGGAGAAACTCCGTTCCAAAAAGGAATTTAAATGTAGGCGAGAACAGTGATATTTTGTTACAAAATAAATACGCAGATATCGAGCGACTACCAGTCGAGAAAGAAGGCCCCACCGCACCGCCAAAAATTCAACCATTAATGATTAGGAACAAAAATAACTACAAGGAAATGTTAAAGAAACTAAATAACAAATTTGACAAAGTGAATGCCGTATTGGCAAATGAATATATTAAAATCTACCCCGAGACGGCAGAAGAGCATAGAGATATGCAAAAGTTCTGCAGAGAGGAAAAGATAGAATTTTACGTCATTAGGCCATTGAGTGAAAGACCATTTAAGGTAGTAATCGAAGGTTTACATCGTGACACGGATATTGAAGAAATATAAATCTGAGCTCGCCATAGCTCTCCCAGAAATTGAAATATTAAAAGTAGGTCAGCTAAAGAACGTAAGAACAAAGTCCCCTATGGATATTTTTATGATTGAGCTTAAGAAAAACGGTCATGAAAATAAGATTTTCGAGCTCACCCACTTCATGTTTCTGAAAATAAAAATTCAAAATTATAGAAAGCCTCCTGGAGCAATACAATGTTGCAACATGTTAAATCATTCGAGTGCAAATTGTGGTTTTCAGACAAGATGTCTTAAATGTGGTGAGGACCACAGGACGAATCAATGTCCGATCACGACCCCCAGGAAAACCCTAAGTGTATAAATTGCGGAGCAACTGGTCATATTGCCTCACGGAGAGGCTGCCCATTATTTCCAAAAACCAAACCAACGAAAGGCCAAGGTGTAAACTACCCAAAAGCGCAAAGAGAATTCCTAGCTTCTCAATACAGGAGACAGGAAAATATATCCTACTCAATGCAAACACAAAAGTTAATACCCCGGCAGGTCGAACTCAACTCGCGTCAGGAAAGCGAATTTACCCCACTAACTGGTAGTCGTGAGATTAGATATGAAAAAGAATTTTTAGGCTTCTTAGAAGGAGTTAAAGTTATGTACGATACTCTGAAAAGTATACCTAATTTAATTACGACAATATCAGAACTACCGAAATTAGAAAAAACGGAAGATATGGTCAATCATTTAATAAAAGCTTTAGGCACAGTAGCAAATTCAGTCAGTAATGTTCAATAGTACAAACCCTAAAAATAAAATCAAAACCCTTCACAGCCTGAATATAGTCTTTTGGAAAGCTAACGGCGTAAGAAATCGCAGTGCAGATATCCGCAATTTTCTAGAAGAGCACTTCCCCGATATTTTTTCTAATTCAGGAGACTAAGCTGAGACCGGAAATTAATTTCTCTATACCCAACTATGACGTCTACAGAACAGACAGGCCACAACGAAAAATAACGCTCCTACCCAGAGCGGAGGAACCGGCATTTTAATTAAAAAATTTTTACCCCACCACCATATTCAACGACCCAGCGATTGTACTTTGTTGAAGCTACCTCCATCTCACTAAATCTTAAAAACAAAGACCCCTTCACTGTAACCTCGATATATATTCCCCCGGATACAGACCCAACTCTTTATACATTAGACCTGGAAACGTTAATTCAACTTGGTCCAAACCCTATCATTTGTGGCGATTTCAACGCCCAACACCAAAATTGGGGGGTCACCAATAAACACAACGAGAGGAAAAGAATTAGTTAGATTCACTCAAATTCTGGGAATGGAAATTCTTGCCCCACCATCCCCAACAAGATTCGGTTTCAACTCAGCAACCATTTTAGATCTTGCAGTAATAAAAGATTTCATTCTCCCCTTCTCGATTATTTCCCTTCCAGAACTTTATTCCGACCACAACCCAGTCAAATTAACATTTCATCTAAAATTTACGACACTGCATAATAGGGTGACTACGCATACGGATTGGACCAAATTCCAAAATTACCTGAAAAATCAAATTGATTATAGGCCCCTTAAAATAAACAGCAATACGGATATTGAGGTTGCAGTGGAAAAATTTACCAAAAATCTACAAAACGCGCACAGATTCGCGACTAAAACGGTCAAAAAATCAACTGCAACATATATCCACGCGAATATTAAAGATTTGATTAAAACGCACAACAAAACGAAAAAAAAGTCTGGCAAACACTAAGGAACCCATTAATCAAAACGGAATTGAACAGAATTGAAAAATTAATCAACAAATTAGATAAAAATAGTAGACAGGAAGATCAAACCAAAGAACTTGAAGCGCTGAACACAGAAGACGGTACGCTTTGGAGAAAAGCAAAGATAATGCGTAAGAAAGCGCAGAAAATCCCAGCGTTACTGGAAGAAAATGGATTAGCATATTCAGACTCTATCAAGGCCGAAACTATTGCCTTAAGTCTAGAGAAACAATTCTCATTAAACGACCTATCTCACAGAGAGACGGAAAACGAGGTCAAAAAATCTACAGAAAATTTCTCCTCCCCCTCACTCATCGATAAACAAATTGATAATCTCAAATACATTCAGCCCTCTGAGGTAATCAAATTCATTAAAAAATTAAATATTAAAAAAGCATGCGGGTTTGACTGTATCACCAACAAAATGCTTAGAAATCTACCATGCACAATGATTTTCGAGATCACAGAAATCATAAACAATATCTTTAAATTTAGCTATTTTCCAAAAGCATGGAAGACCGCGGTAGTTGTGCCAATTCTTAAACCCGGAAAAGACCCCACTCAGCCAGAAATTTATCGGCCAATCTCGCTACTCAGCAAACTGACTGAAAACTTCATTTTAGATAAATTAAACGTGCATCTTGTCGAAAACAAAATCCTTTGCCCGGAGCAATTTGGCTTTAGGAAATCCTTACCTACAACGCACCAACTTCTAAGAGTAGTCGAGTATATTACGAGTGGCGTTCAAAAAGGTGAATGCACTGGAGCGGTCTTCCTAGACGTACAGAAAACCTTTGATAGAGTCTGGATCCAAGGATTAATCCATAAGCTCATCAGATACAAAACTCCACCCCATTTACTGCAGTTTCTAAAATCTTACCTCGAAGAGAGAAAATTCGCAGTTAAAATTGGTAACAGCATTTTCGAAGCCAAAATTATGAGAGCAGGTATTCCACAAGGAGAGAAAATCTCTCTGGTCCTCTACTCTGTTTATGTTAACGACATTCCAAAAACGCATAAAACATTATTAGGTATGTACCCAGACGACACTGCCCATTCTTGCTAAAAATAAAAACCATAAATATACGGCAGCCGCTTTAAACCAACATCTAGTGAAACTGGACGACTGGTTCCTTAAATGGAAAATTGCCCTTAACGTCAATAAAACAGAAGCAGTGTATTTCGCCAAGGGTAGAAGAAAACACAAACCAATAGTTAAAATTAAAAACCAAACGATCACCTGGTCTCAGCAAGCCAAATATCTTGGCGTAATACTAGACGAAAAATTAACCTGCAAAAATCATCATATTACAACAATAAAAACTAAATTTCGTGCAGCCTCAAGAAAACTTTTCCCTTTAATAGCACGAGATTCAGAAATGAATAGGAAATACAAATTGCTTGTCTACACTGCGATCTTACGTCCGATAATTACTTACGGATGCCCCATCTGGGGGGCAACAGCCAAATCAAATATAAGAATTCTTGAAATTCTCGAAAATAATATAATCCGTCTAATATGTAATGCTGAATGGTATATGCGAAATGAAGATATAAGAAATGCAATTAAGCTAATCTCTTTAAAGAAGTCTCTCAAAAAAGTCTCAAAATCTCTTCAAAAAAGTCTCAACAAAATTCTATCATAATCTTCATAAAATTGATAATGAAGCCATTCAGCAACTTGAAAATTATTCCCCCGATCCGAAAAGTAAAAGACACCGGAAGATTATATTACAATCGTAATTATAATTGATAACAATTAGAATTAGCTATCCTTGCCATCTGTTTCTGACCCTTGCCCCCCCCCGCCCCATTCTTCCAAAAAATTTCAAAATCCTGAAGAGCAGTTCCAAACGGCATGTCACTTCCCTATCAGAGCAGTTAACGAAAACTTATCACATCCAAAGATATGAGTTCTCTCAACAGCAGCAGCTACTCTTTACAGGCACCAGTTCATGCAGTGCCCTAGCAAAAATCCCACAAGACCCAGATGAACTTCCACCCACACAACATTTGCCTCCAACAACAGCAGCAGATCATCTAATTCCCAGAACTGAAATTATCCATCAGCACCAACTTACCATTACCGGGGATTAGGCCCCCTTCGGGGGCCATGGGCCCTAAAAATTACTCGCTTCATCCATAAACACTTCAACAACTCGGACGAAATCCCATCAGAAGCCAAACTTTTCATTTCGTAAAGAAGCATCGAGGGCTTTTTATCGCCAAATTCCATATCTGAAAGTAGTTTTTTAACTTCACAGATTCGGAGCCAGCATTTTGAGCAATTAACCTAGTTTTAAGACTGTTATAAATGTTGGGATAATTACACCATCAACCCATTTACCCTCATAATCTGATGTAGAATCACCTGAGTAGGTCGCGTTGACCTGCGTGGTTGTGCGCACGCTCAGACGCTGTTAAAACGAGTCCGTGAAGGACGTGTCATTCTCTGTGTAATTTTTATGTCTAACTTAATGTTCAATGTCCGTGTCCATCATGAATAAAAAGGACTTTAAAATATCGCATGCTTAATTACAAGTTATTCGACTCTGCGTATTCCTCCAACTAAATACTTTACAGGTTATGGAGCCCAGAAGATTCTAACTGTGCAGTACGTAGTTGAAAGTATCAGTATGGCGATGGCGTCATATGGAACAATGCGTATAGGGTTGTTAACTCGTGACAACTGCGAAACATGGAAAATACAAATGAGAGCTCTACTAGTGAAAAACGATTTATGAACTTACGTTGTGGAGGTATTCAAGTGAAACCCGAGCTCATTGATGGAAATGCAGAGTCGAGAGAAGCATGCAGTAAATGGACGGAAACGGAGGAAAAAGCGAAAACGGATTTAATTTTATGCATTTCGACAGCAGAACTGAAGCAAGTAAAAAATTGCGTAACTTCGAGGAACATGTGGATTAAGTTGGAAGAGATTTATCAATCCAAAGGCCCCTCCCGAAAAGCGACACTTCTAAAATCGCTTATCCAGCTCAAAATACCGGACACCGGGATCGAGATCATCTGAGAAAATTCTTCGATATTGTTGATAAAATGTCTGAAATGGAAATAAAAATCGACGAAGATTTACTGTCGATTATGTTGCTTTACAGTTTACCAGCGAGTTATGAAAATTTTCGATGCGGAATCGAATCACGTGATGATCTTCCATCGGCAGATGTTCTCCGAATCAAAATAATCGAGGAGAGCGAAGTTAGGCGCCATGACTCCGGCGCTCAGTCTGCTGATTCTAGTGCTTTTACAGCGAGCCATCACAAACGCAAGAATGCTTCATGGAACTGTAAATCTAAATCTCAGAAAGAGGTTGACAATAAGTTCAAAATTAAATGTTTCAAATGCAATAAGTGGGGCGATCACAAAGCCGCTCAGTGCAAAAGTCAAAGACAATACACTCCTGGCCGTAAACAAGAGAATGCTCGTCTTTTGACAAGCACCAAAAGGAATAATAACATAGCTGATGCACTCCTTGCGTCTAATAAGGAGAAGCGATGGTGCCTGGACAGTGGATGTACCCGACATCTTAGCAGCGACGAATCCATATTCGTCACCCTTGTCGAAACTGACGTCAGTGAGGTGAATCTTGCTAACAATGGAACAACCGAAGTAAAAGGCTGTGGCAAAGCGGTCATCAAAGCAGAAGTGAACAACAACATTCAGACTGTTGACGTGAATGACGCTTTATTTGTTTCCGAGTTGAGAACAAATTTATTATCAGTGGCAAAACTGTATGAGGGAGGATACACTGTGACATTTAAAGGTGATGTTGCGACTATAATTAATACAAAGGCTAAAGTGAAATTGGTAGCTGACAGAAAGGATAACCTTTATTATTTACGAGGTAGTGATTCAAATCAAAGTGCTAAACACGCCAGTGAATCATTGGATACTCCGAAAACAAAATGTGCCGACCTAGTTAAATGGCATTGTAGGCTGGGTCATCTGAATATGAAAGATCTAATGGAATCAATTAAAAGGGGTAATATTCGTGGGTTAAATATATCGAAATCACTAGCCAATTTTGATTGTGAAATATGTGCGATTAATAAGTTAACACGTGAACCTTTCCCTATAAAGTCTAACCGTGTTACTAATTTATTGGAAACTAGCAGAACGCGCACGGCGTTGCCCGTGGAATCAGGACTTCAAAAACATTAAAAAAAAAATCGCCCACAATAACACGAAAAAGTTTTGAAACAAAATCAAAACAAAAGATACACATTGATTTTCCCGCGATAATGACATGTAGAAAAGCAGTACAGAGTACGTTATTCCAAAACAATAATAAAAAAAAATTGCAACGTGAAAATCTTTAATGTACAGCAATGGTGTATCTAAGTTATGCTGATGCAATACAGTCTCAAACCACAGTACCGTGACGTTTCAAGGTCACGACAGTACCCCCTTCGTCACCCCCCTGGAGCTTGCGTGAAAAGCTATGGCACATTTTACGCAGATGGTAAAGAAACTCTTTTAGATCATCACGAAAAAAATTCTCTCATAATTCAGCGAATTACGTTAGAAGTTCAAAGCCAACTTATCACCCATGTCAGAATCTTCCAGCACTGCTTAATTTACGACTAAACCCTTGCGTCCAACGAAATGATTTCAAATTATTCCTAGCAAAACATGCTAAAAATTGAGGAGAGAATAATTCCAACAGATGGCGCTAGCCGTAGCCAGGGAGAAACTCACCGTTCCGGAGAAAGAACTTCATTCGAAAAGAATTTTTTTAACCCTTTAAGAAAAAAAATTATTAAAAACGAACGGACAAAGATATTTTAACCGTTCTTGTTTTAAATGAGAGATAAATACCTCTGTTGTTACCATAAAAAAACTGAAAATCATAGGTTTATTAGAACGTTGGATGCGAGGGAAAAAAACATTGACAGTTAAAAATATAAGGAGAAAGTGACAATTTTTAAAAAAATTCTCAAAATTCAGTAAATTACGTTAGAAATTCAAAACTAACTTCATTAGAACGGAAATCGCATGCTCTTTCCGATGGTGTATATATTTTTATCGTAAACTTATTCGTAACTATTCTATTGAGAAATTAGTGCGAAAAATCAACCAAAACAACACAAAACATTAAATAAAAAAAATTCTAGATTAAAATTTAAAATTTCGGCTTCGAGGTGCATTCAGTCACCATTACGACTACCTGTGTACCAAATTTCATGGCTGTAAGTGCGATAGATTCGTCTGGACATCGCCGACAAACACACACACGCACACAAACATTGCCTTTTATAAGTATAGATAGTTCACTCTGATCTGTGCAGACCAATAAGAGTACCCTCAATCGGTAAGTCTCTTTATTTCATGACATTCATTGATGAATATTCGCGATATTATGTAGTTAAATTTTTGAAATCTAAAAGTGACGCGTTAGCTGCATTTAAAGAAATAAAATGTCTTTGGGAAAATCAAAAATCTGTTAAAATTAAAATTTTTATGAGTGATAATGGAGAAGAATTTATTAACACTGAATTTGATAATTTTCTAAAAACAAATGGAATAGAACGCAGATTAACAGCTCCTTATTGTCCAGAGCAATCTGGTATAGCTGAACGTAAAAACAGATCACTTGTTGAAATGGCACGTTGCCTTTTATCGCAAGCAAAATTACCCTTAAGTATGTGGACAGAAGCTGTAAATACTGCTAATTACATACGTAATAGAAGTCCGACCAAAGCTCTTTCTGGAAAATGAAATTGTACCTAATGTTAGTTATTTTAAGACTTTTGGTTGCATCGCATATTGTTTATATAACAAACCCAGTCACAATTTTTCTGCTAGATCAAAGAAAGGCTGTTGGATATTCTGAAAACTCGAAAGCTTTTCGCATTTATCTTCCTGACGAAAAGCGATTTCTTATTTAGAGAAGCGTAAAGTTCTTTGAAGATGGTAATATTAATTCGTCTATTGATATTGGTGAACTTTTAATTCCAATTAAAACCCTTAATGAATCTAAAATGGAACAGGAAATCCATTCTCAAAATGAAGTAAGTGATTGAAGATAATCATAAAAAATCTTCAGTAGTTGGCAAGGCGAGAGGGCAATATTTCACCTTTGCACCCAGTGGAAAGAA
The DNA here is from genome assembly GCA_013235015.1 of Araneus ventricosus. NCBI lineage: Eukaryota > Metazoa > Arthropoda > Arachnida > Araneae > Araneidae > Araneus > Araneus ventricosus. The sequence continues at coordinate 29,008 of BGPR01005123.1, forward strand.
ATACTCGTTGTGCAACCGTGAAGTTTTGCGCGATATTGAATCGAAAGATTCCGAGTCAACTGAATTTGTTTATAGTTGCAATGCAGAAATACCAATTAAGACAGCACTTTCGAGTGCGGATGCTCAACGATGGTTTAATGCGTTAGCTGAAGAGTTGAAAAATATTTTGAAGAACGAGACTTTTGAACTCGTTAACAGACCAGCAACAAAAGATTGCATTGGAAGTAGTTTTGTTTTAACGAATAAGTATAGCCCTGATGGTTCTCTTTTGAAAAACAAGGCGAGATTTGTAGCAAAGGGATTCAGCCAGAAACCTGGCATAGATTTTGGCGAAACATTTGCACCAGTTGCTCGCCAAGGATCTATTAGAATTATGGCAGCCCTTTTAGCAAAATTAGGAACTGAAATTCATCAATTCGATGTGACTACCGCTTATTTAAATGGAACATTAGATGAGGAAATTTTTATGGAATGTCCTGCCTAATTCAAGGAAATTTTAGAACGAGTAATAGTAAACGAAAAATCGAATGATATTTCTTTAAAAGCATCAAAAATGTTAAAATCTTTAAATGACGGTGATAAAGTTCTTCTTTTAAAGAAATCCCTTTACGGTTTAAAGCAAGCTGGTAGATGTTGGAATTTTAAGTTAAACCAAATTTTGAATAATTTTGGAGCAAAACAAACAACTGCAGATCCATGTGTTTATTATATTAAAAATGGAAAAGGATTAACCGTAATAATGGTTTATGTCGATGATATATTGTTTATATCTCAAGATCCTAGCATGTTACAAAAATTTCAAATTCACCTAAAGAAAGATTTAGAAATAAAATATGCAAGTTTAGCTAAATATTGTTTAGGAATAAATTTTCAACAACAAAATGGAATTGTGGCTATGAGCCAACAGAGTTATATTAGAGAACTCTTAAACCGTTTCGATATGACCGAAGCTAAAACTGTTGTTTGTCCCATGGATCTCAGCATTCGATTAAAAAGGTCTGATGAATGCGATACGGAGGGTTTACCATATCGTGAATTAGTTGGTGGGTTGTTGTATCTTTCAACATCTACAAGTCCGGATATCGCCAATACAGTTGTGGAAAATATCTATTCGAGTTTAACCCATGGTCTGCCTCATCACAAGAGGGCGCTCTCCACCGTATGAGAATTAATCTCGAACTACGGTTGGGAGCGTCGGTTTTGTATTGTTTGAGTAGGCTTAAAGAAATTGTTGCATCTGTGAACATGTTATGAAACTCCAAGAACGATCATCAGTATTTGTAGAACACTTTTAATGACGGAACACAGAACAACACCAATACAGAAACCAGAACTGAAACTAGCAACAAAAACACTTAAACATACAGTTACAGAGACAACAGTTAAGCACACAGTTAGAGATTAAGAATTAAATAGAACAGATCACAACAGAAATGTAGTTCGTTTTCAGGTCGATTTAACGACCATCGTTATTTATAGATGTTTTTTATTAAATGTTATTTTTAAATGCAACTGTGTAGATTTTACGAGTGTCAGTGTCGTTCCTAGAACCCTTAGAGTTAGATTTAGTTTAGCTTCGGTAGTTTTTATTTCAACAGTTAGTAAATTAAGTCAATTTTTAAATTATTATGATAATACACATTGGAAAGCAGCTAAACGTGTCTTACGCCATTTAAAGGAAACAATTAATTTCGGGTTAATTTTTAAACGTACTGATGAACCCTTATTTGGATACACAGATTCGGATTGGGCTAATTCCCTTGATGATCGAAAATCATATACAGGATTTTGTTTTATTCTAAGTGGTAGTGCAATTAGTTGGGAGAGTCGTAAGCAATGTACCGTTGCTTTGTCATCTACGGAAGCAGAATACATGGCACTCTCCGATGGCACAAAAGAAGCTATTTATTTACGTAAATTGCTTAATGAATTGTGCGATGCAGATTTAAAAAGTGTCCGCTTGCTCTCTGATAACAAAGGAGCGACAAAATTGGCAGAGAATCCAACTTTTCACAGGTGTACCAAACACATAGATATAAGACATCATTTTGTTCGCGAAGCATTAAATAATAATGTCATTAATATTAAATTTATTTCTACAGAGGATATGGCAGCAGATGTCTTAACGAAGGCATTACCATCTCCAAAGCATTATAAATGCCTGGAAGCACTAGGCATTGTTAGTACAGACAAGTACTTCAGGTAAATGTATTGACATTGTGGGGGGTGTTGGGATAATTACATCATCAACCCATTTCCCCTCACAATCTGATTGGATTCACCTGAGTAGGTGGCGCCGCCCTGCGTGGTTGTGCGCACTGTCAGACACTGTGAAAAACGAGTCCGTGAAGGACGTGTTATTCTTTGTGTAAGTTTATGTCTCAAACTTAATGTTCTAGGTCCGTGTCCATCATAAATAAAAAGGACTTTAAAATATTGCATGTTGCTTTACAAGTTATTCGACTCTGCATATTCCTCCAACTAAATACTTCACAATTGGTCCTTCGGGTATTGTAACCTGTACAGTCAATGGGACACATTATGAATCTCTTTTGCGAAGCCAGCTCATTCCAGCACTGCAACAGCGCGGATGTGTGGATAGCACAATTTTTATGCAAGATGGCGCTCCTCCGCACATTGCAACACCAGTGAAGCAGCTGTTGAATCTGCATTTTGGAAATGGCAGAATTATCAGTCGCCATTTTCCAACAGCCAGGCCGCCACAATCACCTGACCTGAACCCTTGCGACTTCTGGCTGTGGAGTTACCTAAAATCTATTGCGTACGGGGGTTCGATTGCGAACTTAGCTGAGTTGAAAAACCGCATTAGGCAACACATTCACAATATCACCTCTGAAACACTCCGATCTGTTGTGGAACATGCTGTTTTGCGCTTTCAGTTCATAGGAGAAAACGGTGGACAGCATATCGAACATTTATTAAGCAAGTCGAAGCCGACTTCCTTTTCTTGACGGTTTCACCAGTTTTTGCTTTTTCTACGATTTTTGGCCTATGGACAATTAAAAACAGATTTTTTCCTATCCGTTGTGGCACCACCTTGTCGTGGTGGATGGGCTTTGAACAAAGAGTGCCACAACAACATGTCACGTCTTTTAATTAGCATCCTAAAATTGCATATCTTTTAAAGCAATCGTTTTTAGCATCTATCACGAGTACAGCGCCATCTATCGGTCAACTTATGAACTATTTTTTTTCTTCCGCAAAACAAATTCCCATTGCTTCACGTATACTTAGATGAAATATCAGGTCATTCTGACCAGGGTTTCTTTTTTTACAGCATTCTGAAAGTGCAACTTTAATTATAACCACCCTGTGCATTCTAGGATAGTTACTACTCTCTGTGTATAAAAAAAATTGTACACCCATGCATAAAAAAATTAAGCACCTATAAAATATGCATACATCTGATTAATCATTATCTCTGCAGAATAAAACATGCAAAGCAAACTTCAGAAACGTACATTAACTTTCAATAGATTAACATGCAACATAAGATTGGATAATGATCATTCTCAGTGCAAAACAAAATATACATGCCAGGATAATTACTACTCTGTGAATAAAAAGTTTGTTCACACATGCATAAAAAAATTAAGCATCTATAGAACATGCATACTTCTGATTAATTATTATCTCTGCAGAATAAACTCACTTGAAGAAAATCTGTTGAGAAATGATCAAAAGTGTGAAAATTCTAAACGAAGAATTCAAACCGAAAATATTATGCAAATTCCGCTTAACTCAACCAATTTAAGTGAGCAAGCAAGGAGACCAATTGAAAGGATGCGCAGTTAACTCTATGTGCCAGGTCAATGCGTGCGCAGGACACTGATAAAAAACAGGCGCCTAAATCCCATGCTACCACTTTACACGAGTTGAATCTGATTGGTTTGTCAGTTCACATGACCTCAAAGCGTACGTCTTGAGGATTTTTCTGTTGGCGATTTATATCTTCCTTTGGAAACTAGACGCATACTTGGGCTAAATTTATTCTGGGACAGATTTCTGTGCTGCAGCGTTATGTATTTCCATTTGCCTAAGATTTTAAATTCAGATTACAACAAAGCGGCTATTGAAGAAAAGGAATTAGGGTGTATCTTACGCTTCTAAAATTTATCGATAAGAATACATATTTTTGGAAAGTATATGAAATAAATTGTGTGTATTACCTGAAATTTACCATAAATCTACACTGTCAAATGGTTTTTATTTACAAATCGAGGTTTCCTTATACCTGAAAAGTGTGAAGTACATCATTTAAAATTAACAATACTAAGGATCTGTGCACTTGATTTTGTTTAGTGTCTTAGTAGTTTCTGAATTTATTTCAGCTTAAATGTAATTGATTTTAACTAGAAAAAACTTCATTTTTTAAGAGAAAGCTATAAATTTTCAATGTAAAATTTTTTACTCAAAAGTAACTTGAAGTAATGAAAATGGCAATTGATGTGTATTACCTGAACATAATGGAGAATACTTTCAAATTTAAAAATGCTATGCTCCTTCTGACTGTTGACAAGTGCTGTTACTAATATCATAAAAAATAATAAAATAGAAATTATGAAAAACATTTGTTGCTACATAAGAAAACTTACCCTTAATATTAACTAAACTCTAGTTGTGGAAATGAATCTTGAAAATTCTCTTTTTTGTCTTGTTTCTATTGTTATAGAAGATACATCCAAATTTTTTCTAAATAAAATTTTGCCTGAGAGTTGTGTCGAGTGAGTAATTTTAACCCTTTCAAATATTCAATTAGGAAATAATGTGGTTGTGTAGTAGAAATTATTTTTAGGAAAAGAATGGACATTGTTGACAAAATAAAAACAATGAACATCATTTGTTGCTATTCTTTTCTGTAACTATATAAATTTCAGTAAATTTAGTTAGAATTTGTTTTAAATAGGTAACATTATTGGTTACATTTTATTACTGTAAAAGTTGACTCAAGTTTTGAGTACAGTCAGTTTTACTTGTAAGAGCTTAGTAAACAAATTTGAATAAAGGATTGTGTATTATTTGAACACAATAGAAAATGCCTTCAAATTTTAAAATACTGTTTCCTTTGACTATAGGCAGATGCTGAGGACATTGAAATTATAGCTAGAGTTTTTGCTGCTCAGAGAGATAAATTCATAAAACCATGAGAAAACAAATTATGTGCTTTAAAAAAAAAATAGTATCCCAGGCTCCTTTATTGAGATTGATTCTCATAGATTTGAAACTGAAAAGCTTTACATACCTTGGATCAGTTATTTTTACTGATAAAAAAAATACTTCCTTAAATACAAAACTGCCTCAATTTAGAAAATAAAGCTTTCTATGAATTAATAAGGTTTATAAATAATAATAAAAATTAATTGAGTTTGATCTTTCCTCTATTAATAAAAAGAACTGGGGAACAAAGTCAGAAATAAGTCATCCTGAAGAAACCTTCTAGAAAAGGCAGTGGTACACCCTAGTCTGTCTAGTCAGTTATAATTATTATGTTTCCAGGCACGTGTTATAGGCTAGGTGCACCAGGCACGCGCCTGGGGCCCTGAGACAAAAAGGGGCTACGAAATGAAATTACTTTTTTTAATATCGCAAAAGATAATTTTCCTCTAAGAACCTGTTCACGTCTGATTTTAACTGAGCAGGTCCGCATTTTATTATTACAATCAGAGTGCCTGAACAGAAGAAATCTCTCTTTACTAGTCGTTGAGTACTGCGCATATACCTTCCACACTTACTTAAAGCCCTTATTGCCGGTACGATTCTCTTCCAATTTTCCAGAGAAGATGCTGAGCAAAACCGCCGTTGATTACTTTTACAGTATCACAGGAGGTCTGTGTGCAATACCCAACGGCTATCAATTTACTTCATGTATTAATAGCTTCTCCAGAATTTAGCGGCTAATTCCTTATCCGACACAAATCGTATGTGTACACCAGACCTAAACGTATGTAAAAGATAGTTCAGATAGTGGCGCGGATGACCAGATATTCACTTTCCCAGGCTTGAGAAAGAAACGCAACTGTTACAAAGTAAACGTCTTCTCAGAAAACTGTCGTTTCAATTATAAGAGTGATTGATGTGCTTTTCTTTTCATTGAATATCATTAGTCATTAGTAGGAATTGTTCAGTATATAAGATCCCTGCAATCATTTAGTTATTTTAGGGTGTTGAATATCATTCGTTTATCTGTTTCACATTCACAGTTTTGTTAAACATTTTTTAAGTGTCATTTGGGAATATTCATCATCGTTTAAAACCGCTTTTTATTATCACAATTGGGGTGCTTGAACAGAAGAAATGTCGCTAAAGATTTAAATATCCTAATGCATCTATATCTCATTAAAAATGGAAAAGGGTGGGAAAGTGTACTGCATTTTTGAAGCTTACACACGCATTTGAAAAGCAACGTTATTCAAAGCAGTTCGAACGGTTGAAAGACGGCAAGGTAAACTAAGGCAAAATTTTAGTCAGATTTCATGAGGAAGATTGTGGTGTGCATTACATAGCTGTTTTAAAAAGAATTCTTCCATTGGAGAATAAAACTAATAAGGTATATTTTATTTAATTTATCATGACAGAATTTATTAATATATGGCAGTAAATATTTAATGGAATTACACAAGTTAATTCAGAAAAGAAATATCGAAAAAATTTCCTAAAAATTCTAAATATTTTTATATATACAACTTCAAACACCATATTCATAGTTTTATTAAATAAATTTTGACATAATAGCCTCACGGCTTGCATTTAAATTCAGAGCGAAATTTTCAATAATTTTTTAAGAAAAGATTTCTTTATATTCACTAAATTTCTTTATTATTTATTATAAAGAGTAAAAACATTAATCTGTGTTGTATTCACATTTTTTTTTTTTTTAAATCTTGGCATTGATTGTGATAGAAGATTACTGAATTATTTCCGTAGAATTAATTCAGTAATGCCGATAAAATCAACAGCTGAATCTTTCAAGCATATTTCCTCTAATAAACAATGCATTTCAAAATTACATACGAAAACATACCTCAATTAAAATCTTCAGCACATTTTTAAATAAAAAGAATTCAAAATCAGTTATTAAAATATTTTTCTAATCTTTATTTTTTCTAATATGGTTTTGAAATGGATTTTTGTATTTTTCAATTAAAATCCAAGAGTTTTTTTTTTATCTGAAAGTTATCTAACTTTTGATTTATAATGGTATTTTATTATTTAAGTTTCAATTTCTGGAAATAATTTAAAACTTATCTATTTAAACTTTCCCCCAAAATGTGCCATAATACTAGAATATTATTTAAGAATGAACCTTCAATTTTAATTTATAAATCATGTATAAAGTATTGTTTAGTTATAATGCTTTGCAACATTGAATGCAAATCATTAAAAAAAAAAGATATATATAGGCGAATTTAAAAAGAAAAGGTACAAGTTCTTTTAATGTAAATAAAACCTACAATTGATTTTGTAGGCTATTATATAACTTAAATTTATCATACAAGCAACAGTGATACTTTAGCAGTAGATATTTCATCTAATAATATGCTGGATTTAATTATAATCCTACAATACTAATTGGTGTTGTGTTTTGATCCCATGTAGAAATAATTAATCCATGTAATCAATTCAGAAATTAGAAATAATTTTCTTAAAAACATTGTCTTAAAAATTTTACTATACATTTACACTATAAGGCTCAAACTATATTATAAATACATTAATTTTTTTTTAATGTTAGATTTTTTTCTTTTTTTTGCTTATTTTTTTCCTTAGATTTTAATTTAGGAAAAACCGAATTACTTTTACTTTATAATAATGGATCCCAAGTTATTTCGATAATTCTTCATGTGAATATTTATGTACATGAATTTCAGATATAAATTTAAAATTACTATATAGAAAAATAATAATTAGCGACAAATATTAATTGAAATAATTAATTATGTAATTAAAATCAATTAATAGAGTAATTATAAAAAGCAATTTTTATTAACAAAAATTTAGTTACTGTGATTAAAAATATGCGAAACTATCTCATTATAAAACATCATAACTGACAAGTTCAAATTTTCAAATATACATATGTGTCATACTTTCAGAGGGCCCCCAAGATCTTCAGTGCCTGGGGCCCCCAACAATCTTAATACACCCCTGGCTCCTCAACAAAATATGGAAACACGTTTAATCCTGACAGGGTCCGGTACCATCCAGCATGAATAAGCAGGACTCTACTATAAAAATATGATGTAATTAAATTTCTCTATTTCTATAAATATAAGTTATAATTAACAAAATTTAACAAAGACATTAAATATAAATTAATTAGTCAAAAATTATTTAAAACTCTTTGTATTATATATTTTTTATTTTATGTGTTTTAAATATTAATCGTTGTAATTTTTTGTTGATGCAATCACTTGATGCTGCTGCGTTGAGCGTGCAAAAAGGTGTATTGTTATCATTTAAATCTTCTTTTTCTTATTTATACTTTTTTCTTTTTCAACTTTTTGTTTTGATTTTCTATTATCAATAAATATAATGTTTATACGAAATATTATGTTTATAAAAATTTTAACAAAAATATCAAAAGAGCCAGGCTTTGATTTTGTTTCAGTTCCTGAGACAATTCTTCACAATATGGACACAAGAATGGACTTAGGCTTTGGGCAATTTGCATTAAAATCAACTTTCTCAGAAAGTCTGCAACTGCAAACTTCACAAGAATAAAATTTTTTTATATAATGAGATGTTCAATTAAATGACCTTCAAGAGAAAATTCTTTTCAACGCAGATTGATGGATGAAATCATTTCATCGGTTTCAGAAGGGAAATCTTAATTTAGAAAATCGATTGAAAAAATCCTTTACTACACACACAATAAGCATAGCATTTTTTTTTATTTATATGAATTCAAGAGAATTCTCAGACAAATTACTTTCTAAGAATACTTTTTAACACAGATATCAACAGAATATGGTTTTTCATTTATATGAACATAATGATGAATATTTAAATTGCTCTTTAGAGAAAGCATTTTCTACATCACCAGAATAGTGTGTTTTATATCTAGGAGTTCCATAAAGTCCATTTAAATCTTAATTTAAATTTTAATTATGAGAATTTTTACCACACATCACTAGAAAAGGGCTTTTCATGTATGAGATCAAATATGCACATTTAAATGACTTTTCTGAGAAAAATCTTTATTGCACATATCGTAAGAAAAGGACTTTCCGCATGTATGAATATAATGTGCAGCTAAATATCCTCTGTGAGAAAATCCTTTACCACATACATCCCACAAATAAGTCTTTTCTCTTGTATGCATTCGATGATGCACTTTTAAATTACTTTCCTGAGAAAACTCTTTATTGCATACAACACAAGAATATGGTTTTTCTTTCGTATGAGTTCGAAGATGCACATTTAAATTACCCTTATGAGAAAAATTCTTATTGCATACATCATAAGAAAAGGGCCTTTCATTTGTATGAATTCGAAAATACAGTTTTAAATACCTTTCCTGAGAAAATCTTTTTCCACATACATCAGAAGAATAGGGTTTTTCACTTAAATTAATTAGCATTTGTTTTTCTTACAATTTTCCTGAATGAAAATAATTTTGATACATTGATGAGATTTCTAACCCATCTTTTGCAGTCTAATGTGACATTACTGTTTTAAATTCACTCTAATTTATTACTCTAAAAACTAAAATAAACTCTTAATTCATACTCTAAATAAGGAATCTCCAATTTACCGACTGTAAATGCCGTTTTTATTATATGAAAGATACAAAGTTAAAAATTGAAACTCAAATTCTAAAAACATTTTTCTACTCTTCTAAAATAATGTTGCCATTCCAGGAAAACAAACTTTTAAAACATAGATAATATAAATAGACAATCAATTACAAAACATGTAATTTAAAGAAAATGGTAACAGTAATCTACCGTTTGAGGTTAATGAAATATTATTTCGAGTTTTTACTTATCCAAATGTAAAGGAAAAATATTAAATTCAAAGTATTGTTCAATTGTATAAAAATTATTATTATATTCAAAATATTATTCAGTAACTAATCTGTTTTGTAAACAGCAGCACAAAAACTGTTAAATGTCATGTAATGTGTGTGCAACATATCAATCAGTTTGAAACCACTTTTGCTGTTATTTAAAAAATGACTCTGAGCAATTAAGAACAAAAGCATTATCAAAGATAAACGATGTTGAGATGCTTTATTTCAAATTTTTAAGAAAAAAGTACTGACCATTTTTAAAAAATTTTAAACATTTAATCATCGAATGCTATTTGTCTGTGACCTTGATTTCTCATCATCCTTCTCGTAGTTTTGTAACGAGCACTCTCAGCATATTTTGCTTTTAGGTCGTCTTCTTTTTTCTGTTTCCATTTCTGCAACAAATTTCAAATTCAAGTTTTTTTTAAGGCACACCTCTCCGATCTGTCACAAAATGCGTCGGTTAGTCAAAAAGTTAGTTGCACTCCTTCGGAAAAAACCTTGGTAAAAGAATATTTTGTTTAAAATCTGTGGCAACACTGCAACCATTTATCTTCAGCCCGTGACATAGCAATTTTGATACGTTTCACTGATCGTTTCAAATTGTCGAGACTAGCAGTTTTGGACGATTTTACTCTGGAAAGGGGAGACAGGCAACGAGTAAGATGAGCGCATTTCCAGCGTTCCTTGTCCTGTCACGCTAAGTAAAATGTAAACATCCCCCCTCCATTTTCATTCCACCCCTATTTTGGCGAAATCAACTCTGCCTGGCACATGCACGAAAGCACAGAGGATTTCGTAATCCGAGAATCATCAATAATTTGCTTTGCTAATCAGCCGTGAAGATGTCCCAGCAGCTACAGGTGGTGTATAAATTAGAAACGCTTAAAGTGATTCGTTTTTTGTGGCAAAAAGGTGTAACTGCATTTAAATTTATCGGCTGCTGCACAAAAGTGTATGTGAAAACACAATATTGCGTCATGTTATAGCAAAATGGTGCAACAAATTTGAAAACAGACGTACTGATGATGATTAATGCTTACTGAGAAAAATGACCATCAACTTCAATAAATGTTGAGATTGTTACTCTCATGCATAAATGCATTCTTGCAAAACAGATGCATAACAGAAGACGTAATCGCAAATGAACTGGATATTTCACATGGAAGTGTACATAAGATTATTGCTGAGCATCTTAAATTCCATTAAATTTGTGCTTAATCCAACAATGATTTATTGGAGGTGGGAAGCGAATTCTTCACAGAAGACGTAGAAAAGCTTAAGCCACACTTCAACAAATGTTTGAATAAAAGAGGTGATTAAGTTGAAAAGCTGCTTTTGTATGGAACTTGAGTGTACATAAACCACTGTTGTAAAATTTCGATTCCTTTTTGTATTCTGAAGCAATGCAACTAACTTTTTGATTGACCTTCGTATATTTGTTAAAAAACCACTCAACTATTTAGGGTATCCAGAAAGGGAGTTCCATTGACCAATTAAAGGATAAATTGTTTGTTCCATCACATTTTGTAATGGAAAAAAACATTTTATTGCTAACTGAAGTATATGCCTTAGACAGTGGTGGGCCATTCATTAGGGCTGCAAAGCTGCAGTCTTGCCCGAAGTTATTTTAAAAGCTTGCATTTTCGTTTCTATTCTTATTTGATTACTTTTCTACTTTACGAGTTCAATGATTAAAGAAAATGGCAAAAGGCAATAACAAATGCAAAAGGAAGATGGAAAATCAATCAACCCCTAAGACAAACACAGGCTAGAGCTGCACAAAATTTGTGTACTGAGCGACGAATCGGGAGAGAAAAGGCAACCCTCTTGGAATGAAAAGGCAAACTATATCGCAAAGCAAGTATCAGATTTTCCACCTTATATAGATTGGATTGCCTCAGAAGACATCTTTTCCCACCTTAAAAAGCAATCATTACAAATAACTGAAGAAAACTACCATAAAAGTAAATATCAATTATTGATCGGAAACATCCCGGACATTCTAACCATTTCTAAATGGGCTGGTAACCGAGGACAAGATAGATTAATTGCTCGCATTATTAGCAAAACTATTACAACCCCAGGTCTTCTAGATTCAACCTCCACCCCGATCCTTTGTGCAGAGTATGCAACGAAATAAATGACATCTCTCACATTCTATTAAGGTGCCAAAAATATGCATCTGTTAGAGTTATACTCTGGAGAAAACTAAATATAGTTTCTGCAAACATCACTTATGATGTACTTTTGTCTCATGTTCTTGTCAACAAGAATCATCTTCTCATCTGTGTTCAAACTCTGAAGTACTTCGACATTGATTAGCTGCATCCATTTGGCAACAAGCGGTTCCGATCCATTGTTTACTCTCCATTTCAACGTGCTCTGAATTACCGCTGGGAGTGATTTAATACTGTCAAGGACTGGTTTAATCTTTGCTATGGAACTACCTGCTCAGTTTTCTTGGAATGATTAGCACTGCATCTAATTGGAAGTAGGGGATAATAGCCTTTGTTGCTTCAAATCCCGTAACACAAATTCAAGTCAAGGCAACCCTTTCTCTCTTTGAATTTAGAGGCACCAGAGCTGTGGTCATTACAACCCTAGCTTGGCACTGACTTTTGCCTTTACTTACTCATTTCGCTAACTCTCATGGGCTGTTTAATAGGTCTCTGTTTCACTTCATGCTACCTTGACAGAAAGGGCCTGGTTTATTGAATATTCATTTTCTATTGTTAGAAATAACTCTTCGAAAACAAGTCTGAAAATAATTCACTAAAATATTATTCAGTTAAATTTTTTTTATAAGGAGGGATCATTATTATTAGAGATATCTAAGAATAATAGTTTGCAGACCTTCAAAAAATCGTATTTTCACAGCTTTCGCTGAGCAAAAAATTGAATATAAAAAATGCAGGTCACATTATGCTGGATTTGAAAATTATTTAAAAACCCAGTACCAGGGAAAACTTCTCCAGCACCGCTTGTTTCTGAGCTGACGAGCCATCACTTGTCATTATAAGGCAACCTATTTTGTTTCCCCATATCGTAGAAAGATGATTCCCTGATGGCAACAATTTGTGTCTCACCATTGTCCCCCTGAAACCTCTTGCCACAAAGAAAAGCCTTAAAGTTGTAAAACAAATGGAAATTAGAGGGAGCGATGTCTGGGCTGTAAGGGAATATTTTCCAGTCATAGAATTCAATGAATTGTTGTGTTATAGCCATTGTATGGCTCCATCTGATCAGCATGCATGCATAATTTTTTGATAGCAGAGCAGTTGTAACGTGTATTGTAAATGGAGCTAACTTTCTGGATTACCCATGAAGTAAGTATTGTCAAAATAAGTAAATGCTTATAACAAAAAGAAAGCAATTATTATTTTAAAATTTGCAACAACTTACTAAAAAGTTCTCTTTAATCCATAAACTTTGTTCGAAACATTCCTCCTTTTCTTCGTCGGGAATGGCTTCCCACTGCGTCTGTGAACACTGCAAGTGCTTTCGCATCAGATAGAGCTTCTCCTCCTCGCCATACTCGTTCTTCATGATGCTGAATTTCCAGAGCCACCGGATGTACCAAAGGACATATTTTGTTATGGTGTATGGAAGACAGATCAACTGCACCCACAACACATCATAGAAAGTTGGCTTGGAATAACCTCCCCTTTAGAGAGAAAACGAACAAGAAATTTGATATAACATTAAAATAAGTGGGATAAACTATGCATATCAAAATTCTCATTTAACTAATTAACGTCCAGCGTCGTCATTTGAGGCCAGTTATATTTTCATTTCTGTGGCTAGTGAAAATGTTAACTATCCTCAAATGAGGAGGCTTTGTCTAGCTTTTTTTTTACTTTGTCGAGCAAAACAAAAGGCATTCCTAAACAATTTTCCAATTGGCATATACCACCAGTTAGCCAAATTTTCAAGTCAAAAATGTTGTCACACTTTGATTTTTTTTTCCTTTGATTTATTTTTGAGGTAATGTAAGGAATTAGAAATAATGTGTATTTTTTGATATTTTACTATACTATAAAAATCTTCAATAGTTATGCTAAAAAAAGTTCGTAAAAATGATTTTTCTTCTTCTATTTTTTCAAAAAAAAAAAAATTAAAAAAAAAAAAAACATTTTTTTCCCATTCAGAATTTGATTTTACTTCACATTGACCTTAATCTTGATGTTTTTCATATTCCAACCCACCAAGTTTGTATCAGCCAAATTTTGTAGCTCTAGGTTCAATGATTTGCTCTGTAGAGGGTCAACAGAAACACACACATATTCGCTTCTATTATTAGTAGAGATAAGCAGTGAGCAAAAGAATCGTTAGATATCAAAGCTTATTTCTTCCCCCTGTAAGTAGTTTCTTCGTTTTCTAGAAGCTTGTATTGCACATATGTAAATTCATATTAACCACTTAACAGTTTTGCCCAAACATCGTTTGGGTACTGCGAAAGGGGACTTCCCTGATTTTCCCAAACACAACTCGGGCAGGTCATTTTTCTAAGACAATCCACTGAGTTTCTCGGCCTTTTCCTTTTCTTTAATTTGCAATGTTTCTAGGAAATGGCTCTAGCAGTTTAATTAATGCTGGATAGCAAAACAAGTGTAAACCAGTTTTTAGGTCAGATAGGTTAGGTAAATCAACTTTTAGGTCCCTTTTTCTCCTGCAATTAAAAATTGTCAAAAATTAATAAAATAAATACTTGTAACTGTTTTGACAACTGATTTGAATTTATAAAATCAATTTGAATACAAAATTGATAAACACTTTTTGGATCAAATCAAAATCTTAAAGGGAAAAAGACGTGACATCCTCATAGTTAAGAAATAAAATTGTTAAGGTTGTTGCACTTGAACTAGAATCTAATGTTCAAGTAAGTTCTGAAGAGTCTTAGTTTAAAAGAAAGAACAAAATTCAAATTTTCTTTTAAATACCTTATGTCAATTCTTTCTTCCAAAATCTTTTTTAATATTTCTTCTGCTTCTTCTTTTATTTGATCCTGAAAATTTCAGAATATGAAATATTTAATATTTATAAAAGATTGCAGCAACTAATACACAGGGTAAACACAAAGTTTTTCTCTCATTAAAAAAATTAAAATTTATAAAAAAAATACAGGAACTAATATAAAAGGTACACACAAATTCTTCTTCTCATTACAAAATGTTAGCACGAAATAACTACTGAAAACAGTGATAAAATTCTTTATCATTGATAGCTCTGTTTATTTGATCATGAAAATTTCAGAATATGAATAAACATCTAACATTTATAAAAAATTACAGCGACTAATATACAGGGTAACCATAAAGACTTTCTCTTCTTAAAAAAGTCAGTATGAAATAACCATTGAAAAGAGTAATGTAAACTTTTTATCATTGCAAAAGCCTGTTTTTTCAGTTTTTACCCACAAATAGGTAACAAAACCAGTCCATAAACAGAAGCAGTGAATCAAAAGTTACTTTATAACAAAATGGCATTGATGAGGGAAAAAATTTAATGCGATTCCATGATACCAAATAATAATTTTGTTCAAAGGGAGTAAAAACTTTCTTATGAACACAGTTCTCTAGATGTCAAGACCATAAGGGTTACATATAGACCCTAAGCACAACCGTCGTTGTGTAATTCATCGGTTACTGGATAAAAAAATTAAGGGAGATTCGAATCTCTAGTCTGAAACAGTGTAGAATGATAATGTTTTAGGCTTGATTTGTGTGTCTTATCATTTTTAAAAATTTACTCTTTGAGGCATTATCATTGTAGCATGATAATGCTACAAAGTTTGCAAAGCATCTGTTTTATGGTTGTTTAGTTTGTCTTATTATTTTCAAAAATTTACTCTTCATTATAGCAGCAATAAAAACATACAAACAAACATGCATAAAAAAAATATACTTAATGTTGTTGCAACATGTTTGTTAATAAATGTAATAACTAAAACAATGAAAAGTAATGCTAAAAAAATACTTGAAAATCTTTTAAAAATTACATTAAAAATAAATAAAAATTGTACGAAAATAAAATTTGTGCCACTGAAAAGTAATTTTATTATATTTTAAACTGGTGCAAAAATGGTTTTTATTTGATAAAATGCTCCTATATTGTTGAGGAAGAATTTTAAAATTTTGATTAAGAATCGATTAAAAATTTTTAAAACCCTTTCTTAGTGAGCACCTATTACCCAAGATGCAACTATGTACCAAATTTGGTAACTTTAGATTGTATTGTCTGCCCTGTAGAGGGTTTTGAATGATTTTTGAATCAAGCATGTCACATCACACCTGTCGCATGATGGAATTTATGGATAGTATATCAGTCTGTAAACATTATCAAAATTTCCTGGTCGATGGATTGGAAGGGAAGAACCACATAATGGCCTCCATGCTCTCCAGATATTACTCCTCTTGATTTCTTCTTTTGGGACTATATCAAGGAAAAAGTCTTTGCCACACTTTATTGTGATACTGAACTGCTAGGAAACTTGATTTTAAAACAACACAGTCCGAATTTTTTTGAACCCAGATCAGATACGATGGTTCTCACAACTTCAAATCATTAAGCATTTGCAGCAGCATTGATTCACTTTCAGGTTTACACAAATTGCAAATCGCTATAAATATGAGCAATATAGCTCAGTGCTGGCTGGTTTTCTTAAACTCCCCTATATTTTGCTACATGCTATGTGTGCATTATTAGGTATTACTTTGAGACAAAAGTCTAAATTTATTAGGTGTAATTTAAATATTGCAAATGCTTAACAATAATTATTAAATTCTTAAATGATTCTTAATTTAACTTTAGTCAAGTCGACTATAATGTTTTTAAAAAAGTATTTGTTTTTATATATCAGCCTAATCATTGAATTGAATACCACTCAGAATTTTAAGACTAAACACAAGGTTATAATATCAGAAACACTGAAAGCTAGCATAACAAATGCTGTGTCTAGAGTTCCTTAATCCGTTAATGCCCAACTTCCTATTATAGGACAGTTGTATTTCACTTCCATGGCTAAACTGAATGCAATCAAATTGTTTCCTTTTTGATTTGTCTAGCAAGCTAATAGGCATTCCCAAACCGCAAAAAAAAATTTCAACAGGCATGTACCACCAGAATTTAAAGTCAAAATGCTCTAATTTTGAAGCTTTTAAATTTTCCCTTTGATTCAGTTTTTCTATCGACTTTTTTATATTTTTTCTTAAATTTTTTTTTTACTTCACAATTATCTTAATCTTATTTTAAACGTAGTTTAATAGGAATTTATTGAAATCTATCCTTTCAATTTATATGGGTGTTAACAAATGTTGGACAACACATGGCGAGATCAAGAATACAGCTTTACGATTCTCCAAGTTACAGAGAAAGAGTCTATTCGAATATGCAAAGGTAATTGATCTCATTATGAACTCCATTATAGTATTTACAAAAAAAAATAACATGCCTAAGTATAATAGTTTTTACATAAGAATATTTTTGTAATCAGGAAAAGATTGTCTGTTTACCCTGTGTATGAATCTTATAGCATCGCTTAACAAGCAACATCACCTATCTCAATTCTTGGAGGTTTCAAAGAGAAAGAAAAAACTGAATTTTTTGCAACCATCAACAAATATTTCTGAATGTGGACTCATGTTGATATCAGATATTCAAAAAAAAAATTCAGGATATTCATTATAGCTGTGAAAAATTAAGTTTTTTCTTCCCCTTTGAAATTTCAAAGAACTGAGATAGGTGATGCTGCTTGTTAACACTAGTTTTATGGGGATTGGTTGTATACCTGCTTTTATTATTATGGAACCCATCAAACTGACACGTTCAGTAAATCAAGTATTAAGTGACGACAGGATATATTATACAGCCCTTAATTTTCACCAGAAAAGCTGTGCAAAATACAACAATCGAGATATAATTGGCATTTACAATATGAATTGAACTTTTTAATTCAAAGCAAAAGAATTCATACAGGGGTTCTCAAGATGCTTTTTTTAACCCCTTAACTGAATAATTTTCTTTATCTAATAAGATGACCCCTCCCGTTTTGGAAAGAGGCCGTCATTTTCATTCATCTCAGAAGGCATAGAATACTTGAGAGATTTACAGATTCTACGTAATTTTTGTACAAAATTATAGAGCAAATTAATGATTAAATTTTAGTTTTAAGATTAAAAATGAGATTATTCGATGCACGAGTATTCTCGGGCCGTTAACTTAAGCAGTTAAAAACACACTTTTATTGGAGCACTAAGATGTACAAAATTTTAAAAAAAATTATATAAATTTTCTACTTTTTAAACTTCAATTTAATCATTCATTATAATAAATATTATGGAATCTTAAAATCATTTTCTTTCACTACCAGGTAAATTTCTTTCACTGGCAGGTAATATTAATGAAGTGCATTGTCATCAAGAACAAACAAGGGTGCACAATTTCAAAACTTTAGCATAACAGGAAGCAAGTGAAAAATTGATTACAAAATTCCAACTGTACAAACATGAAATAATCAAGTTAAACAAAAGTGTGTAACAAAGAAAAAAGAACTTTTAAGACATTATGAACATAATAGATTTATAATATTATAATAATAATTAACTTTTGATGATAACAATTATAAAAAATCCAAATCAAACTTTTTTAAAAAATTGCTTTCTTACTTTGGATCTTTTATCACGTCTTTTATTCATGGCTAATAAATTTTCTTGTTTTGCTATCTCCATAGCCTAATTGGAAATGTAGAAACGAGATTAGCTGATTCATCTCAGTTACAGTCAAATGATTAAAAATCTGCAAAAATTTCTTGTACACATAAAAAACAATAATAAACAGAGAAGCAAAAATAAAATTAATCATCTAATAGCTGACAAATACATTCATGCCCATACATTAAAGATATTTTGGCATCTCAAAAAAATAAAATACATATAAGCAAATATTTCTGATGATAAAGGACTACATAATTTCTTGTTTTGTTTAGCTATATGAATGTCCCATTTTAAAGCAACATGAGGGCTATTTTGGGACGGACATAGTAATTTTGAACCATGGTCAAATTACAAGGATGACACCTGAGCTGGCACACCCCTTCCAAACTTACACAACACACCAGAGCCCATCCATCCTTGTGGACTCTAAACCCTATGGGTGAGTTGGTGGATGTGGGCAACACACCAGAAGGAGGATATTTGGTCAGTGACGTTAGATTTAGGATACATCAGGCCAGATCTTCAGTGGAATCCAGTTTTGTGCCTGGAACCTTCAGGCCCCATGTTCAAATAAAAAAATCTGATACACTAGACCAGAGGTTCCCAACCTCTGGTATGCGTATCCCCTGGGATACGAGAAATCAAAGTTGGCAATGGCGGATACAAGAAAAAAGAAGGGATTAAAAAATTTACAGAATTTAACTTCTCCACATGAATACTTGTTATTTAATAACTTAACCACTTGAATAGTTGATTATTACCAAGTGTAATTTTTAGCTATCCTGATAAGCAAATGTGAAATTAATACAATACTCCATTCATTTATTTTGGAGTGGTACTAATCCTATTGTAAAAATGGAATAAAATGTAAAATCAAAAATAAGTCCTGCAATTATTATTAAGTTGAGTCATCTGACTCTCACGCTAACATAAGCCATTAATATCACTGATAAATATACTTCTTTGTATAGACGGATGGTTGTAGGTGGGTATGATAGTAGGAGGTGCATATAAATAAAAAGACTAACCAAGGGGTATGCGAGGGAAAAAAGGTTGGGAAACCCTGCTCTAGACCATTGCAGCCCTACATAACTTTTGGATTAACATGCTTGTGTTTCAATCTGAAATAACTCACAAGATTACATAGAAAGTGCCCCGTTAGTGACAGAGCAGTTGATGGAATGTTTGAAAGGAATTGTTGCTGTTAAGTACTGTACTTCCAAACCGGTGTATATGAGCGAGATTGCCATAAATGAGTAAATATGACTCAGACGACCCATATGGACGATTTTTCGGATGGCAGAATGGTCGGTTGGAAGGTGACTGCATGTAATGGAAGCGTTCCAGGAATTGCAAAGAGTGTGATATGGCACGGCTCCAAAAGACCAGAAATGTACGAACACATTTCAGTACAGGTCATCCCCAGGTCACAACATTGCTAGACAATCAGTATTCAGCAGTAACTGCCAAGAAAATGGCAAAGTGCTGCAGAAGCCCTATCCCGTCAAATGCTGGCATGCCCAGTGCCACAATTCCCGAGCAAACTGGGTACGGACACCTGGAAGAATAAGGTGTACATCCCTGCAGGCCCATCACATGTGTTCCACTCACAACAGTTCATTGTCTGGGTTGATTAGCCTAGTGCAGAGAATACCATAAGTGGATACCAGAAGAAGAGTCCTGTGCACTTTTTTCTGATGAATCAAGTTCTCTGTACCATCTCAGACACATCATATATTCATATGGAGAGCTCAAGGGGCCTAATCCAACCAAGAAAATGTCACTAAACACGACCACTACAGTTGCACTTGATTCTGATTTAGGGGTGAAAATATCCTGGATACTTGAACAGATCTCCATTTCCAACACGGAACTATGAAAGGTCAGAAACATCAGAATATCATTTTAGGTAAACCTGGAATTTACAGTGCCAGCCTGCTTCTCACCAATTCTTAGTGAAATTTCATGAGCCGTCGCCAAATACTGTTTTGGATGTGCAGTACGCTTTTTATTGCTCTCTTGTGCATGCGTCACTTGAAAACGAGAGATTGAGCACGCAATGCCTGCGGCGGCATTTCAAGTGTGTACCGGGCAAATTTTTTAACTTAAAAAAACATCAGCGTCTTCGCTTTCAGCATAGCGGAATAATTGTAGCTTCGCTTATTCATTGAGAAATGAAACACACAGAATAACATACACGGCACTGAACCAATATTCAATCGAAAGAATTCCAAACGAGAGTTTTATTCAAATTCGAATTTATCGACCAATTGCATGGAGGAGTTGAACAAAACAGTCCAATCGAAATGTGATGCAACATAGCCAGATAAGTAAAACACTGATGAAAGGATCAATTTGTGCGCATGCGCGCTTGTCACTCATTAAAAACATCTAGACGAAACCAAACAAATGTTCTCTCATCGCCGTTCATGGCGGCAAAGAGTTGGCGATCCTAAGAGGAACAAAGTAGGTGGGCACCGTAAACTCCAGGTTAACCTCATTCTACAACAATGTGCTAAGAGGGGCAATCAGATTTTGTCTTTATTGATGACAATGGATCTCCTGGCCATGAAACCATAGTGGAAGCATGCCTCCTTCTTTGAAGTCGAACTGGCAATCACCCTTGCCATTCAAAAGGGTTTGAGTGGACATTCCAAGGGATTATTTTAACATTTTCTGAGTCAAACAAAGGTGATCATTGAGAGGGGTGACTCACATGCAGGGGTAGCTGCTAAGAGAAGTTTTATTGTATTATATAAAATCTTGAATTTGAAGAGAAAAACCAAATTTCTTGCATATGCTTTAGATTTCTTAATTCATCCGATACATTATTTTATACCTGATGTGAATCGAGCAAAAATAAGAATAAATACAGAGATCTAACAAATCAGTATGGGAACAACACAATAGGATGTAATGTTATACTAACAATTTTCTTTGCAACTTAAGAGATTTATCTAAACTCTTAATACAGATTAAATATATATTTCCATTCAAACAAAAATATAAAAATACAAAAACATGCTAAATATAGTAAAAAATCTAGGTATTACAAACAGAGTGGATTAATTATTATCAGATATTATGTTATTTAAAAATTACACACCACTATAAAAAATAAGGTGTGAGAAATTTGAATTATTTATAAAATTATTAACAACTAAAAAATTATCCATTTCAACTTTTTAACTAAACCACAAAGAAGAAAAAATAAATTTACCTTTAAACGATATTTAGGTACTGTTATAAGATAATTTATTGCAGATTTGTACCTTGACCATGCTCCGAGATACTAAAGTAAAACACAATAAAAATATTCATAATCAGAAACTTCAAATATAAATATTACAAAATTTCAAATACTTACAAATGAATTAAAAATAGTTAATTCCACATGAAATACTTACATTCTAATAATTATATCTTGTTTTATATTAAAGGTTAGAAAAACTTTTCAATACGAATAATACTGAATATAATACTTTATTAGATATACAGTAAATTCTCGATTAACCGGCATTCATGTATCCGGAAAGCTCAACTAACCGGAAAAATTAGAAAATGAGTTTTTCTAAAATTACATCCGCGCTCCAAAATTTAGCATGTGCGCACCATGCCATTCATGCAGACAATTTATTTCTGGAATGCAACGTAAAATGTCCTTATCTTTCGCCGAAAAACGAGACCTAAAAACGAAATCGACAACCAAAAGAAAAAAGGTAAAGGGACAGAATCGGTAAAAAAAAAAAAAGCCACAATCTACCACCACCCCATTTTTCCTGTCACACTCAACTATCCAGACTTTTCAGGTATCCAGAATTTGGCATTTCCCGAGCATGCCGGTTAGTTAAGCTTTTACTGTAATACTTTTTTATAAATTGAATACCTTCTGAGATTTTCAATTCATTTTTAAGCTTTATACACTTCTTATAAACAAATGCTGAATGAAACATTTTGGCCAACATTCCATGAAAATAACTCGCAGTGAAAAAAAAACTAAGATTGATTTGTTAGGAATGTATTGATTAAAGAACTAACCAACATCAGTTCTGTTTAAAATTAAATGTTTGTTGTTTCTCATATAAAAGATTTTATTATTATAATTTTTACAAGAACATATACAAAATTCAGTTTTAATGAAGAAATTATTCTTTAAGCTTATGAACTAATTATTAATTAATTCACAAGCCTAATTAAAAACTAATTTTTTAAAGTTCATTTTTTTATAAAAGTTTAGGAAACAGATTACAATTTATTGAATATGACTTACTTTCCAACTTAATCTTTCACTTTAAGTTATTTCAACACTAAAATATCTTTTCGATAAAGGCAATCTGTACCATAAATTTTTTCCATTATGCAAAACAAACAAACAAACGAAAAAAAAAAAAGGGGAAAAAAAAAAAAAGGGAAAAAAAAAAAAACAGTCACATCTTTATGCCTCAGTTTTTAACAATGGAAGCAAAACAGAAAGAGTATGATTAAATATAAGTATTTGTAGAAATGCTGAAAATGGCTTGAATTTCAGAATAATAATGAAAAGTTTGATTGCAAATTATGAATAAAAATCTTTTTTTTTTTAATGTCAAAATCTAGTAAAAAATTGCACAACTAAATTGGTATCATAGAAAATAAATATTTTTTTTCAAATTTTAAAATGATGTGAAAATAATTTTTGCAGTGCCATAATATTTTTGGAAAATTATCACAGAAAAATGCCAAAATTTTATTCAATTTTCAACTAATTAAAATTTTGCAAAAATTATTATAAGGTGCAAATTTCCACCCTTTAAAGTGTGTTTGTGCTGAATTTGGTAGCTCTATAAGTTCAACAGTCTGGATGACAGATAGACACACATACATTAGCTTTTATTATTAGTAGAGATGCAACCAATAAAAAATTATTTTGACTTGTCTATTAAAAAAAGTGTATCTGAATGTAGATACTTAAAATTTTGATTTTTATACATAGGCTTCATACTTAATTTAATGAAACTGTATGCTCTGAATTGAATTTTTATTCATGGGATTACATGAAGGTTCCCATTTATGGTAAATAAAAATGAATGATATTTTCTGCATGTAATATACCTATGAATAAGGCTTTATTTATTTATTTTGTACTTGCTAATGAAATATTATTTTCAGGTATTGAACATTTGTATGGTTAAATATTTCTTCTGTTGGGAAAAGAAATCTAAATAAATTTTCTTCATTCAGTTTGTTTCTTTTCTTTGGCAGTCCATTTTTTTTAAATGAGCCCATATATGGCAAAATGGTTTAATCAAATTATTACTTGCATGTGATTGTCATGAAGCAAATTTTCTATCACTGAGTTAATGAATGCAGAGCATTTTGATATGTATCTGTAAATTTTTCACACGAATAAAAATGAACTTGGTGCTTGTGAAGTTTTTGTAAATATTATGAAGAATTCTTACATGTAGTGTCATAAAAAGGAGTTACCATAATTTATTAGCCTTTAAAATCCTGCTTCATTTTTATTGCAGATTTAACAGTCCAGAAAAAATAAATACCAACTTAGGTGAAGTTTGTTTTTTTTTAAAGAAGTTTACATTTAAGTGCATTAAGATGCAATAGTCTAAATTCTGTGAAAGTGCCTCTTTACATGAGAATTATTTTTTAAAATTATTTTGTGTTAACATTTGTGCCAATTTATGTTCTCCATTATTTCTTTTTTAACAAATAAAAAAGCCTTTAAGGTTTAAATTAACTTCCAACTAAATCTATCAGAATTAATTAGATGCAAACTACTGAAAAGCACAAAAGCTTACAAAACATGGCAAATCACACAAAGGTATTGCACAAAGATTGTCAAAAATCAGATACATCAATTCTTTTGTCATTAGTTATATTTTACTGTTGTTTATTTAGATAAATAAACATGAGTGATTCAGTTAACAAATTCTGGATTATCTTACAAAACTTCTTATGAAAAATTCTTACATACAGAGAGTCACAAAAAGGAGTTACCACAATTTATTAGCTTTTAAAATGCTGCTTCATTACATGTAATTATCATGAAACAAATTTTCTATCACCAAGTTAATGAATGCAGAGTGATGTTGCACTTTTATTCAAAACATCAAAGATTAATGACATCAGAAATTAAAATCAAAACCTTGGAAATTCAGAATGCAGATACATTAAAAGATGCAAAAATGGGGAATAAACGTAAATATAACTACAGGAAAAAAATCTGTTATAAATTTAATAAAAATATTTATTTTGCAAAAAATTTATTTCGATAGCAATATAAAATTACCTGTATAACAGATATAACTGTAATGGAAACAGCAATAACTATTCGTGCATCAACTTTTGGCGACATTCGTCTCCTGTAGTACCGATAATAATGCCCATAGACTTTGTCTAAAAAAATGAATTCAAACACAAAAGATTAAGAAATATAATGAATGAAAAAAATAATTTTAGAACAAAAAGTTACAAAAGATATAATTTTATATAGTTCTTGAAAATATTCTCTTTACTTAGTAATTTTCATGATTTGTGACGTTTTCTCTTTATCATATAAAAATGAAAGCTTCATTTCTCAAAATAGCTCTTACTAGTAGTGATGAAAAAATATTATAGTTCTTTAGGAGTTATCAGACTGAATAATACTCATGCACTTTTCTTATAGTTATTAACAATACTTATAATGGATTTTATTCATTTCACTGATAAGATGAAAAGCATTCTGAACACACACAGAATTCTAAATAAATATAGGAACAAAAAATTTCTAACTAAAATAGTAGTAAATCATTAATACTTCCAACTAGATTTCCAACTGCTCAGCTGGAAAAAAGCACTTCACCTGAATCAAGTGTGAATCAGGGTGGGTAGCATGAAATTTTTAATTAGAAACATAAAAATCTTGATCATTAATCATAATAAAACAAAGCATGGCTAATTCAGGCTGAATAAATATTGCATTCATCCATTATATAAAGCCGAAAATACATGTGTCTGTCTGCAACAAGAATAGGTTAATTAAAACTGATCACATACCTCAAAAATCATATAGTGGCAATAACATGCTCTGGAATAAATAAAAAAATTTACCTGGGTTGTCTAACATGTAGTCATAGTCCTTCCTGCTTTCATCGTCTTTCAAAACCTGAAACAAATGGATAATTTCAAAAGAAATAAATCCAAACTAGATTACACTACCATAAGTTAAAAGAACATTTTCACACCTCATATGCAGTCACAAGTGATGTAAATTTTTCTTCTGCTTTTTCCTTAGCTTCCTAAAATGAAGGATACACAAATAAATGATTAAATGCTAATTTTTTAAAAAAAAACTTTCAATATAAGCAAATATGATGAAATGCTAATAAAAAAAACTTTTAAATTTCTTTAAACAGTAAATGTAGAAAAGTACTTACAGGAGTCTTATGCATATCTGGATGATACTTTTTGGCCAGCTGTCGGTACATTTTTGAAATTTCAGCCTGAAAGGAAAAGATAAAAAGTTCATCCAAAGAGCCTCAATTGAAACTCCAAAAAATTAATAAGAAATTAGTACTTTATCATTAGCATTGTCTAACTATTTTAAGAAAATAGTTCAAAGAGGATGAGGCAATAGTAATGAGTCAAGGTTATCTAGACAAATTTATAGCTTTCATAGTAAATTTTCAAATGTTCATTTAAAAATTCAATCCTTTATTGCCATTTTAGAGAAATGTACTGTTGTTACATTTTCCACTTAACATATTCTAAATGCATCTTAAGCCTTTAAATCAAACATTAAAGAAGTGCAAATATGTTTATAATATATTACACTGTATTTCCAAAATTATATGAAGTAGGGCAATGTTCTCGTTCCAAACAAAACATTTATTTCAAACTTAAAAAACAAACCAATATTGTTTAACATGAAATATTTACAATCGACTCTTCAATATTACACAAGTTAATAATATTGAATTCTAAAAACAAAATATTTTTCATCATTGCCAGGCAATCTTCACAAAACAAACAACAACAACAAAAAAAAAACATGTAGTATTGCCTTTTTTATTTCTATTACACTTTTTCATATATGCCCAGCTAAATCATTTTTCTGATTTTATTAACTTTTTTAAAAATAAATTATCTTTACATGACATCATTATGCTTTAAATACATAGGTGGTGCCAGTGGGAGGAGGGGGGGTCTAGGGGAGCCAGGGCATCCCTGTCGGAGAAACTGTGCCCCCCCCCCCCCAATGGGGCTAATTTTTGTACCCCATTCGCAAAACAGGCTATTCAACTAGTAGAAAAATAAAGATCTGGCAAAGATTTGAGAGGGTCATCATTGCATCTCTCCCCTTGTACAGCTGACTGCCCTCCCCCCCTGCCCTGTAGGGCAGACTCTAACGCCACTCCTATTTAAATACCTTAATATAAACTGAATAAAACTTAGAATGAATAATTTTCTGAAATGCCTTTTTTATTAATTACAAAGCACTCACTAAGGAGCAAATATTCTATGTGTCAAAAAAATATCTTCACATGTGTAGATTTTATTACGGGAACAAATAAATATATAATTTTTTAAAAATTTTACAAATTGAGGAATTGGTATTAGAAGCTGTTTTTTCATATTTAATATACCTCTACATGTGCACCATTAGTTGCATAAAACACAATCAAAATGGATATTTGACACTCACTGTTTTTACAGTGATTACATGTGTAATCAGTTAGTTATTTCATATAAGGTCTTTGCGACCTTTGGATATGACAAATTTTGTTAAAATATCTTAAAAAAGCTTCTCTCCTCTACTCCTGTTATTAAACAGGAACTGAATTATTAACAGAAGCAAAAATACAACTGTTTGACATTATCACACTTATCTTTTCCTACAACATATAATACATTACCTCAAAAACAATATCTGTAGATAGTATTATTTGATATTAAGGCGAACTATTTATGAGCGGAAAATATTTCCTTACCTTAGAGGCTTCTCTGGTGACATGAAGAACTAGAAAAAAAGAAAAAATACAGAAAATTCAGAATGTCATTTCTTTCGGTTAAAAATGAAAGAATAATAAAGAAAAACAATTTTTACCTGAATAGCAGTTCTCTTTCCCGCAATATAAGCCATCAATAAGAGAATATACAGAATCAGAGAACACTACCACCAGAAACGCAACAGTAAAAATGTAAAAACTGTACATAGTTGGCAATAAATATTACTAATGACTGAACTATTATTACTCTAATAAAGATATATACATTGAATCATTCAATACTGATTGGCATCTTCATTAAATTTTAGCTACTAATTCAAAATCTTTACTTCCTAACTCTCACTCTCGCATACCAAACACATTGTCCCAACATCATTTGTTTACAATATGAAAAGCGATAGCGATCCCTCTCTGTATTAGCCTCAGAGGAAAGATAACTAGAGAAATCAGCCGAACTAGTTTTTGGGGACAAGATAAAGTCACGTGAGTCTTGGCAGAAACCTCCCCTTTCCGTTCGACAGTTGTATTGATTTGTATAGCCGGCATTTAAATCCAATGAAGTTCTGATTGTTTAACTACAGAAATATAATGGTTGTGAGTTGTTGTGCCTTTGGGTGCACTGAGAGAGCAGTCAAAGGAGGTCCTGTTACCTTTCACTGGTATGTATAAATTTTTTGTTGCGTTTTTTTTTTTAATATAAAAGAGGTTTATTAAGATGTCGTCATATGTATGATACAGTTTATTCATAAAACTAGAAACATTCACCTCTAAACAGACCGAATATATGCAATAATAAATCTCAGTATCATTGTATATTAATAATTCAAACATTTATTGAATAATTATTTCTCCGAGTTTGATTAATTTGCATTTTTACGAAACCTATAGCATTTCTCTATTTGGCGATGTAGTTTGTCGCCAAACGAAATGTTTGTTTTGGTTTCATTAAACAGTAACTGTCAATGTAGTTTTATTTATTTTAGATTTTAATTGCATTAGGCATTTTTTTGTAAAGAGTTGCTTGAACTAAAATTAAATGCAATGTTTTAGCTAATTAAAAAAATATATGTAATGTTGAAATTTTATTTTTAATTTTAAGTTTCTACAGTTTTAGAATAGAAAATTTAATGACATTTGTTTTTTTCCCTTTTAGTCATATATATTTAGAAACAAAGTTAATAATGACATACTCTGCTGTAAAGTATAAAACTTATTAAAATCATAAATTTATGTTTAAGAAATAATGATAAATCGCAAATAAAATTGCTGGAATAAATATAATATTTTTTGACATTCTACAACTTAAAAAATATATGTGTCTGTACTTTTAATGACCTATCCTTTATTTGTTAATCTAATAAAATCTTTCTCTATCTAAATACGAATATGCGTGTGTGGTTTTATTTGTGTGGACATTTTCTTCATCTCTGAAGATATGTCTCTCGTGATGCTTTTCATGTATCCACCCTTAATTAAATGAATTATTAATTCTCTTTTTTCAGCTACTAGAAAACGCAAGCATTACCTTGGTGATTTTGATGATGATGATATGAATTCACCAACAAAGGCACGCAAATTACTATCTATTGCTCAGAGTCAACAGAAAAAATGGAAAATGAAAATAAAAAATGCGGAGAGAAAAA
This sequence comes from Araneus ventricosus, assembly GCA_013235015.1. Taxonomy (NCBI): domain Eukaryota; kingdom Metazoa; phylum Arthropoda; class Arachnida; order Araneae; family Araneidae; genus Araneus; species Araneus ventricosus. The sequence goes on from BGPR01005123.1 coordinate 58,385, forward strand.
CCAAGAGGTTGGAAAAGAAACTCTTTACATTGACAGAAATGCTATCAGATCTTAAGAAGAAACGTCTAGCGACAGAACCAGCTGCTAATGTTTTAAAGGTATAGTTTTCTTTCCCCTTTTTTCTATTCTTTTTTTAAAATTCCTGATTTGATATAAAATTGTGACAATGTCTAAAATGGAAATGCCAAATTATAAAATGAAAGTTACAAGAAACCCTTGTGAATCTGCATAAAAATTGTCTATTTCCAAGCAGGGTTGGCATGAGTTATGTCACTTGATTTAAATTAGATTTAAATCACTGATTTTTAAAAAAACAACAAAATTGATTTAAAACAAAAAATTTATGTATATATTTCTACATTCCGGTTTTTTTAATTGTGCGGGTCCTATAGATCTGAACCTCGGATTAGAATCCCAGTCAGAACTTGAACCTGTATAATATTATTTGCGAGCAGTCCACCTGCAACTTTTATCTTTGTACATGTTTATCTATTTTATATATATATATATATATATATATATATATAAACTGTAACTACATCCATGTTTATTTTTGTATATAATTGTAAATGCATGTATTGATATTCAGCATCATTAAACCAACCAGCCCCCTAATTAAATACACAAAAAAATGTAAAATTTGCTATTATGCTTAATATGTGAATATAATTTAATGACATTATTTTAGTATGCTTCCTTTGAGGTTAAAAATTTTACTACAAGGCTAACAAGAAAAGAAAGGGACAAAAATGGAAAATTTACGATAAGATTAAGTAAATAAAATAATTTGAGAACTAGATTACGAACAAGATGTTACAGAGATATTTTTTTCACACATGTACATATCAAAATGAGTTAAATATTAAAGGAATCTTGGATTTTTAGTACACATATAAATCAAAATGAGTTTGGCTGAATTCTTGATTTAGTTAGATAAAGAAAAGGTGTAGAGGAGCAGGAAGGATGATTTAGCTATTAATCATACCTTCATTATAAAAATTAAAAATACTGTTACTTTCGAACTGCAGTTTCTTTCCCTCTTGATGTTTAACTATTTTAAATTCTTAAAAAAAAATGACAAATTTTATACTGAAGTAAGAGATCATGCCAGTCTCCCAAATAATGCTTGTTTTATGAAAATTTTAGACATGAAATTCCTTTTACTTTTTGGCATAAAATTTCTCTTTGGCATGTGTTCAATTTTATTTTGAAATTCCCAGGGGAGGGGGAAAAACATAAAAATATTGCATTGTAATCGAAATTATGTATAAATAATTTTTTGTCCATACAGAACGTAGAAATGCTTGTAAGATTAATATAATCAGGTACGTGCTAAACTAGATTAAAAGCTTGTCAAATTAAGTGGACCTTGAAGTCAAGCACAGAAGTCTGATTTTATGTAAAATAAATGAACATTAAATACTACCTTCTGAAAATATAAATGAAACTGTGTAGAATAATGGAAAGAAATTAGATCGAAATTGTAACAAAAAAAACTTATTGCTTTAAAAATCTACAGTATCTGAACTAAAAAATATTAAATAATTATTTAATTTATGATTGATGGATTTCATTATTTTATTTATTAATTTGTGGGGAAAAGAATAACGAAATTCTCGGTAAAAATCTAACGAATCCATCCGTCCCATTTCGAAACTGTCTGGAATATTTGTATAATGCTCAGGACTTGCTTAATCGTATAAAACTACCAATTTTTTTGCCAAAAACGGCGATATAGTCATGGGTATAGCACTCAGTTGGCAACCTTTTATCGCCAAATTCCCAGTGTCACGTGACTTATCTTGGCGCTACTTTATTCAAGCCATTTCAATGGGAAGGCGCTCTCTAAGTATTCTTACTCTGAGGTATTAGCAATGTGTCGTTTACGCCGGAACGAGTCCACGGATCCGAATCATAAAGTGAACAGGATCTAATGGTCAAGTTTCTATTTTGTTTATATTGAGTACACATAACTTCTGGGACGAAGATTCACTTCCGGTTTTCCTTTGACGAAGGAATTATCAGTTTTGTCGTGATTTCAATCACACTTTCAATTTTTAAATTCTTATTAAATGTCCGTAAAGTGTTTTGAAAAAAATTAAATAAAAAATTGCCATTTGTTTTTATTACACTTTCTCCAAAATTTTGTGTATTCAGTTCTATATACAGTCAATAGATGCCGCCTGTAGCGAAAAGTACTTTAAAAAAATTCCTATCACTATAACGCTCAAACCCCGGTTGGGTTGGGAGACGTCACTTTTTCCACCCGTTAACGACAAGTGCGATTCTCGTACCCGTTTTTCCAACCGGTTGGGATCTCGCTCGGTCGAAAAAAGGACTCCGATTTCTCGCCAGCTCTGTACTTGGCGTAAACGCTATTCGCTAGCGAGAAGTGTTGTTTCGATATCAGAACTTATCAAATTTTCGTTTAAAATGGAGGATGCTAAGACGTTAATTGTGTTTTGAAAGGGTTTATCGGGATAAATGTAATCCATTTGACCAATCTGAAGAAGAATTTATCAATTACTTTAGATTTTTTAAAAAGTAGTTAAATCTTTTATAGAATTTAAATAATTTAACGTGGTCGTCTAAAAGTTTTTTACGTCGACTTTCAACACTAGA